>JAQFYE010006514.1:0-10713 GCA_034694305.1 Protaphorura glebata
GGTCCTGGCCCGAGACCGCCGGTCCGGTCCCGGTCCGATCCCGGTCCTGGACCGAGACCGCCGGTCCGGTCCCGGTCCTGGACCGGGACCGTCCGAGCCCTAGGTGTAGATTGCGTACAAAGGTGATTAGGATTGACGTATTGCGTTATCACGGAGCACTCATTTTGCAGTGCACATCAATATGGATTTGTTTAACTGGTTATCTCAATTCTATTTAGTTTCTGTTGAACACTCAGAGAGAAACGATTTAATAAGTATAATAAACTACACAAAGCGATGGATTAATATATGGATCACACAGAGTGTTATGAAATGAGACAATCGGATCAAACAAAAAAATGTCAAACCGGATGATTTGATATCGGAATCTGGAGAATGGATGAAATGATGACAGAGAAAGGCGTTGTAGATAAAATGAAAAACGTCAGATGATCGGAGTTAGATGAACGCAGGTTTAAGCGAAACTAAGTTCTAGGGTATACCGCCCGAATCCTTCAGGCCCGATCGTTATACTTTCTGATTTCTACGGTCCGGCAAGAAAATCTTTTGGTCGGGTTCGATTTCGTATTATTTCTTTGTATTTTTTGTTGATTTCATCCACAGTCGTTCTCCACTCCATTTATCAATAAACTGCGAGCAGTGGAGATGCGAAAGGCGATCAGACAGATAGATAGAGAGAAAAGTGAGAGATATCCACTGACCGATAGTTCCGGCTAGAACCGGATGTGAAAGGTAGTTACGGACAATGTCCACAAGATCCAAGGGCGCCTTGATAACATGAAAAATGTTAAGATAATCTGTCAGTAATGAAACTGGTGCAATTGAAAGCGCAATTGAACAATAGGTTTGACACTTAACTCCTGTTCCAGCTAGAACCGGAGCTTAAACGTTAGTCACAGATATTGTCCGAAAGAGCCAGGGGCCCCTTGATAAAGTATACCAAATTTTGGGACAATCCGTCAATTAATAAAACGAGTATAATTGGAAGCGCAATTGAGCAAAATGTTTGACGTTCAACTTCTGTTCCGGCTAGAACCGGATGCCAATCGTTGGTCACAGACAATGTCCAGAGAGCTAAAAACCCCTTGATAATGTATGCAAAATTTTAAGACAATCCGTCAATTAATTAAACGAGTATAGTTGGAAGCGAGATTGAGCAAAATGTTTGACGTTCAACTACTGTTCTGACTAATAAGATTGGCCTATGTCTGTAGGAGGGCATATCTTTCTAACATTACGAATGTTATTGCATTATAGTGACAGCACAAGTACATACACACCGCGCTGAGGGGTGTTTAAACTCCGGTTTGCTTTTAAATGCAAAGAGATTAGAGCGAATTAGTGCCAGATGTGCTTGAACATATTTGCGACAGGATAATTCAATATAAATCATTAGTCCGGTACTTGTACAAATTGCTTATTAATCCAATTAGCTTCAAGTAAAAAAAATTCATGATGTTCTCTAGTAAGTGCAGCTGTAACATATTGGCTATTGCTGTAGGTTGTAAAAAGTTGTAGAACTACATATATTAGAGTTATATGATTTAGATCATTTTGAAATGCTGTGGCGTAAATATGATTCAGTTTATAAGCAGTGTGTGTCGGAAGTTTGGGGTCGGACAGACGGACGGATCGGGATTTTACAAATCAGCGGAGAAAATACGATTTACGATTCTCCGTTTAACTAATTTCGTTCATAACTTGCGTTGGCGATCTCATTTAAGTCGGTTTAAAAGCCGTTTCCTGTTAGCCAACTTTAAATAGCAGAGTGTCCGAGCCGGAAGACAATCTTAGTTGACCATCCCGCCCGAGGGAAGCTAAGATACCCTGGTCATACCTACTGAGTTATAAGTCATTCACTACAAAATTGTGGTAAGAATCGGAGGAAGCATAATATCATGTCCCTTGTCCTTTCACCTAGGAACATAATTTAAAATTTTTGCTCTGCCATTGCTGCATAGTAAAAAAAAACTAAGAAATACTGCTTCTGGTTCGACCGTTTAAGATATTATGAAAAATGCTTATTTGGTCCAAAACAATTAATTTTTACTTTTTGTCGATTTTACGAAACGCCTGCAAAGTATTTGTTCGTAGCCTATTACATTTAACTACAGTGTTCTGTGTCTGTAAATTTAAGCACGCCAAAAAATTACCCTCAAGAGACGGTCTAATAAGAAGCGCGGTGCAAAAATGTCGCTGCAACAGAAACACATGAGGTTCGTAAAAGTTGATTTATAATAGGGTGTCTGTTGACCAGCTTTATATAGTCAAGTACACCTAGTAGTGGTCCGATCAGGTTGGCTAACGAACTTAGCCGGAGCCTGAGAGCAGCATTAATTTGTTAATTTTCTTTAGCAAATTGTTGATCTGGAAAGACACATAAATTAAACCAAACTTGAAACTTGAAACTTGCGTAGGGATCCTGGTTCTATCTACCAAGTTTCAAACGAATCAGAAAAGAAATGTGTCCACTAGAGTATACATAGGCCGACACACAGACACACCAATGACCATTATATAGCTCAGTCGTTCCGCCTTTCGCGTTAAGTTACTAGGAAATAATATTTTCAGTAATGTTTAGGTTTAATAGAGTGAAATGCGATACTTTCAAATTCTGACCAATTCATCACACGTCGGTCCGTTTCGAAAGCGGTTTGGTGAGATATGCTCTGTACTTTAGCCCCGAATCTTCAGTTTCACCTGTAATATGTTATGATGCTCACACGCGCAAAGTTTTCATGATGTTTATTACGACTGACGGAATTTAATTTATCGTACGATATTCTCCGCCAATGCAAATCGCCAGTCCTACCACCAAGTCTCAAAATTCAAATCCATCATAAAATGCGTCATTAAATTTTTTATAAATGCGAAGTTTTCCGAGTAGAGTGGTTTCAAGAGGTATTCAGAAAATAACCATCGGATCAACTAGACACATCTGTTATTAATTTGTGCGACGTAATACACGGAGTAAATGACTTATTGCAGATGCCATGCCCGTCTGTCCGTCCGTCCGTTCTGATGAAAGATATGGGGTTTTTACTTAAAAGTGCTTCTGACTGCTTTATATTGCTCCAAGGTAATTGCCTGGAAAGGCCTAAGAAATCGAGAGTGCGCGAAAACGGTACATGGCAAAGCACGGGGTCTACGTATGTTCGTTTCTAGAACGAATAATACAGATCGCAGACAGAATCGAGGAAACAGAAAAGAAGCAACAGAGAAGTGGTACCAAGAGCTTACGAATCAACGTTGTGTAAAGCGTCCGTGAATCCAATGAATAAGAAATAAAAAAGAAAATGTGGAAGCAATAATAAAGAATAATTTTAATCATGAAGGGAAGGGTTTTCTATTCCGATTGTGAATGGAAACGATACCACTTAAACCAATTGGCAAGGAATCACAGTACCTTAAGTATTGTATTCAGTAAAAGAAATCTGTGGAAGCAATAATACAAAATAATTTTTGGAATGAAGAGAAATAAATGATATGCTTCTATGTGTAAATGGAAGTGATACCTCTTAAACTAATTCGTAAGGAAGCGCAATTCCATACTAGATTAAGTAAGAGAAATTTGTGGAAGCAATGATACAAAATTATTTTGGTAATGATGAGAAATGAATGATATGCTTGTAAGTGTGAATAGAACCGAGATCTCTTAAACCAATTGGTAAGGAAGCGCGATATCTTATTATATTGAGTAAAAAAATTCTTTCAATTCTAACCGAAACTGCACGACTTTCTTTTAGTTTTCAACTATTTTATTTTACACTGACTGGTTCTTGTTGATTGCCTGGAATCAGCGCTTAGGAGAAGTATAAATAAAAACAGAAATTACAGGCAAGAATCATTGTCAGTTCAAGTTAAACTTCAATAGATATCCTGGATCCAGATATCGTGATATAGTCCAATGCAACCTGAAAGTAATGTGAAATTAGTGTAAGTCAATAAGCCAAATCTTTCGAAACAGATTATAAAATAGCACTTACTAATTTATTAAATTTTTGAAAAAGGTCCGGGGAAATGGGATCTCTATTCCTTGTTGCCATTTGTTGTATCCTGGGATACCAATACTACTTTGGCAAATCCAATAATCGCAGGAGAAAAGGTGGACGACCGCGACGACCTCCAGTCGTGTCCGGGTCGATTCCCTTTATTGGACATGTTTGGCCGCTTTATCGAGATGCGATAGGATTCATCCGTAAAGCCCACGCTGAATGTGGTCCGATATTTCAATACAACCAATTTGGGAAATCCATAATTGTGTTGTGTGACCCAGATCTGATTGAAGAGTACTACCGAAAGGATGATGATGATGGAATATCTTTTGCAGAGACGGTAAATGAGGCTGCCCGTGAGTTCGGCCTAATTTCCCCAGGGGTAGCACCGAACATGATGAGCTGCATTGTTGCTTACACTGGGTCAGTACTTCGGAGTAAAACCATGACCGAAATTCTGAGCGTGATTGGCGATGAGGGTAAGAGGACTTTAAGTCGACTTCATGGGAATTTGGATTTCCAGGGTGAATCCAGTCGATATTTGGTACGCGCCTTTACCCGTGTCATGTTCAACATCGAATTTAAAACAACGGATGCCCTCGTAGATCACGTCCTTCGTGGTCAGCAACTTCTTACTCCACTTCAGACCCTGACCAATATTCTTCCGGCCTGGCTTATCCGTGTCCTGGTAAAATTTGGTCATCCATTTGTTATCCCAAATGATGAATATGTTGCGGAAATTAAAAAACGTATTTCATCCTCACGAATGTTTTCTCAATCAGAGTCGACCCAAATTTCAGAAAAGCCGTCTCAAAATAATAATAATAATAATGGCGACGAGGACTGTGACTGGGGGGAGGAGCTAACCAAGATCGGCCAGGACTATCTGAAACCAATGGAGGGGGATACATGTCCATTGTCGAAACCAGTAGCTGAACTCTTGGTGTTTGCCTTGGTTCTTCTAACAGATATCTTTGGACTAATTACTTCAGGAATGTTGGTCCATTGGGCCACTAACCCAGCCTGGAAGACAAGAATCACAGAAGAGTGTTTGAAATTTGTGAGTCCAGACAAGACCACTATCGTTAACTTGAAGGATGTCGTCAATTCAAAAGTCCTAAACTCTTTCCTCATGGAATCTGTGAGACTGAATGCAGCTGCTCTTATTTCTGCAAGGACACCACTTGACCCTGATGCGACCATTGGAAATTACGATGTGTCTCATGCTCACGTGATACGAGTTGCTATGAAGGAACATATGCAAAATCCACTCATTTATACTAATCCAGAAGAATTCGATCCGGATCGTTACTTGGATGGGAAAGAATCGTATGGATCTAAATGGAACCTTGGATGGGGAAATGGATCTCACAAGTGTCCAGCCAAGTTTCTGACCATGACAATAATTAAAGTTACATTAATTTTGTTTGTGGTTAATTTTGATGCAAAATTGAAAGACGAGTCGAAGGCACGGATCGCGAATCCTTCCACGGTTAAAATTTGTCGAGGCGGAGCTTCTTCGTTTCTAAATAATAATGTGGATTTGGAAATTAGTAGGAAATAAAGAATGTTCGTTACTTTCAAAATACTTTAATTGGTTGCGCATTATTGCTTCTCCAGTCATTTAAGAGAGAATTATATAAACAGATTTTTTGTTTTATATATGTAGATAGCAATAACAGTTGGTGCTCGTAAATCACTATACGGAAAGTCAAATTCTTTTTCTTGGTTGAATTGAAATTCGAAACTCTTTACTTTTATCTATATCCGTTTTATTTGATCGTGTTTCATAAAAGCTAGTCACACCTAAATTAGTCAAGTTAGTGTGATCTTCAGAAATTATTATTCTTCATTTGTCATAACTTCTTTGTTGATTAGATAGTTTCTCCAAACTAAGCTTTGGGATTAGAATATTTGTGGACTCGTAATGTACTCTTGTACATTTCTCGAACCTTCTACCTTGGAGGTGCAATATTCACTGGAATCAATGAATGCAATAGAGCCAGAAGCCAGCCAGATGATGAAATTCAACCAGTGACATACCTTTGCTGAACAACTTCCCCCCTACCTGACAAGTATTTTTAACAAGTCAACTGAAATTGGGGAGTTTCCTTTCGTGGTGAAACTAGCGTCAGTGAAACCAGTGTACAAGGGGAAGGGTGAAAGTGTGACGCAACCAAATACAGACCGATTTCCTTAATTTCGTCAAACGCAAAGTTGTTTGAACAGTTGATATACGGTCGTCTAGTTAGCTATCGAGTTTATTTTCACATTTCGGGGGACTCTGATGTGTGGGGGACACCCTCGGGGTCAAAGCTGCGACCACCACACACTTTCACAAAGCTTTTCAGGTTTCTCAATGCAATATTCGGGGTCGGGTTTAACAGGTTTGCGATAATGAATGCGAATGGAGCGTCTTGAATTCTGCAGTTGGAACCGAGCCACATCAAAGCGGGTGACTGCCAATTCCGCCAATTTCCCCGCCAAGTGACCCACATAAAGCTTCATGCAGTTTGTCTACCGATTTTTGACGTGTACCTGGTTCAAGTCATGATGTTGGATCTTCTTCATAATTTTCACGCCCAGATCCTTGTTGAGGATTCTCTGGACAGTTGTTCGTGATACTTTAGACGCCTCTAAATTTCATTTTGAGACGGTAGGTACTACTTCTCGATTAAAATGTCAATCTTGCACATAAAGTGCTTTTTTCCTCGATTTCCGGGGACGCTGAAACTTTCCGATACAGTTGACAATGTTTGACCACCTACCAAAAAATAATTCGATTCCAAAACCTTTTATCCTTTTCATGATCATCCGAAATGACAAACCTCTGGAAAAGTTATCAGAGACGCGAAACTCTCCTGTTAATAGTAATGAGTGAAAAAAAATTCGAATTCCAATTGCATGAACCGTATCTCAAATAAGGATGGTGAGGTCCACCGGACATATCCTTTTACACTAATTCCGAACCAGTAACTGATTTCCGTGAGGCTTCCAGTCGTGAATACGAAGTTGAAGAATGTACTCGATCCGGGTTATGTAATTTCATGCACCCGAAACCAATTTCAAGAGAATTGAGACGATACTTATACAGTCGTCGTCGCGGTGATGAGCGTCGTGTGAGGCGAAGCCCTTTTCCGGATGCTAAAGGTGGTTATCGTCGTCGCTCATAAACACCGGTACATCGCGAAGATTACAAGGAAAGGATATTCCGTTCGCGTGAAAGAGGTGAACGTCAGCGTTACTACGATTAATCTTATCTTATCAACGTTTTCCACTTGTCTCGAAAATGGCTTATTTAAAATTGCTTTACTTGAGTTCTTGTTCTTTCGTGGACTGTTCCGTATCACATGAATATAACTAAATAAATAACTAAATAAAATCTAAATATTATGAGTTTAGAGTTGTTATTATTCTGACAATTTACTGTAAAATACCGAATACAAACCCGGGGTGCTATTTAAATTTGGGTCATTCGGACGGAGTTTGTATTTGGGATGGGTCTCTAATAATAAAATTACGGGATTAAAATTTGAAACTGAAAAAACCGAGCGGTTAGAACGGTTAGTGAGCCATATAAAACCAGGTTATGTCATAGAAAACTGGGTTTATATTCGGGACTGGGTTTGTATTCGAGATGGGTTTCTATTTCTTCAAATACCCTTGAGACCTGGTTGAGACTCCTACATACAACCGGTTGTCATAAAAGGATACACGTTCCAATTCGTGAAAGAAATCTAGAATCAAAATAGCAGGGTTTACGTAGCGGCAGCCAACATAGACTTAATGCAAAAACAATCCACAAATATTAAAACAACACATGTGTTGTGTGTAGTTTGTTATTAAGTACTCACAGGTGATCGTGATCGTTAATGGTCTGCTTAGTAGCAAGTAAGGTCAGACTTTCAACAGGGGTAATAAGTTGTTGTGTAAGTGGACGTTGAGAATTACTTTATATACACGTTGATTTCACAGTTATATAATTTACAGGTTTGAATGGTATTTGGAATAAAGGGTCGAATTGGGCTGAACTTAACACACTTGAGTCTGAGCTGTTTGGGAACCTTCTCCTTGTGTGTAAATGATAGTAGACAAGAGTACGAGCTGTTTGGGAACCTTCTCTTGTAAGACAACCCCGACCACTTAGGAGTCATGGATATTTATACTAAAGCTCGGGTCATGGCCATAGGGTTGAGCTTTGTCGGGGTTCTTATCTAACATTGGTCGTTTGCCATAAGAACTTAAGTTAAGCTAGTGTATTGGCATGGAGGGCCAATTCTATTTATACAAGATGGCGGTGTGCCATAATAACCTAAGTTAAGCTAGTGTATTGGCATGGAGTGCCAATTCTATTTATACAAGATGGCGGTTTGCCATAAGAACCTAAGTTAAGCTAATGTATTGGCATGGAGTGCCAATTTCTATATTTAGCCTGTGCGGTTTGTCATAAGAACATAATTAAGATCTAACATTGAAACTAACCAATGTGGTTAGTGGTGAGACCACTGGAGTACTCATTAGTGATGATGACGCACTCGCATTTGTGATGCTGACACATTCACATGAGTGACGTGGGTCTCTGCGGTTAGTTCGTGATTCCATCACTGGTGGTGACGTATTCTCTTGAATGACGTGAGTCTTTGCGGTTAGTTCGCCTTTGCATTAGAGACTGGAGTCTGTGCGGTTAGACCGCATTCTCATCCACTGAACAACTCATATATTTAATTACTTATTACTATGACTTTCCTTTTTGTATTGAAATGTCTCTGGACATAATACATGAACGCACTGTGGAGAACATTTCATTACGAATTACACTGATAGTTGGTTGGTTGGTCGGATTTCTTTCTGTCAGGAATTCCAATCCATTTTCAGATAACTTTCGCTTCAAATTCTGTAATTTTAATTTTATCCATTCCCCTCACATTTCTTGATATCGGAATCGCCATTGATAGCTACTACCAATTCGGTTCTGGAAAAAGTGATTCAAAGACAATGGGTACAAGTGTATTAAGCTGGGGAATAACGTTATTCTACTACATCGTCCATTTTGTTTCAAAAATTATTTCCATAATATATTGCATTAGAACAGTCAACATTGTTAAGTTTTGTAACGAATCTCACCAGAAACTCTCGGGTTGGGAATTACGTATTATTTTAATGTTCATACTATTAAATTTATGTAACAAAGTATACTCTGTTACATAAATTTACATGAAACATATACAAATGTATCATACACATGTATATGACAGTTGCTGGTCAAACTTATCTTGACTTCTTTTTTGGCGAAAAAAGCTGGTGGAATTTTGCTATATATACGATATCTGGGTGCATAAAAGAAGTTGCAATGGCTTTTATGTTGAGTTTCATATCCATCACGGGATTTATCCTGACTCAAGAATTCGAGTATTTTTGCAAACAACTGGATCAATATATTAAGAATAAGCTTATTTCAACGGCCACAGCTAGCGAAAACTCGCGATATTCACATGTAGATAGTCTCCCTGGTTTTGTTTCAAGATTGAAGGAAATAGAAATGGTTTTTAAAGATTTTACTGCTGTTAGCGGTAGCTACTCGCTAATTTTGTTGACTCTGGGAAGTATTTCAATGCTATATGCAGCATACTTTACTTATTCTGGTGGAATGAATTTTCACAAGATGGGACAATGCATTCGTTCTTTGGGGATATTGATTTTACCAATTTATTTGGGAAACAGAATGAAATCGAAGGTAACTGTTGAATTGTCTTTCAAATAAACTCGTTTTTTAATATTCAAAATGGTTCCAACTTGTTTGGAAAAACTGCCAACTCTGTAGCCATCATTTCCCCGCATTTTGCTCATAATGGTATTTTTTCGCTCATAACGGTGGATCCCATTGTATTATGGCATCGAATGGCTAGGAAATTACTCCCATCTGTCGCTGAAGCGGACGGGCGGCATTTTAATTTTTCTACCTTAGGCTACGCAGTTGACGAGAAAAATTTGACAGACAGCCGGATTGAAGATGTTCACGCTATATTGTATTTGCACGATCGTACCTAAACAATGTATTTCAATACTATAGATGCAAGAAAGTAGAGATGACCTCCGGATCTTCCTCCTCCAAATGGAAACTAGAAGCGACTTAATCCAAAATGACCAGGTACACCTGGGCATGTTAAATTTGATGTTAATTTCGTGAGATACTCTTCCATTGATTTAACACCTTAATTTTTGAACATCGACGAAGAAATAATTTTCATTCAAATTAAGATTTCACGAATTTTCCCTCGTCCAGGTAATTTGAGATATTTAAAAAATCCGGCCTATTCTTTGTAAAAACTCAACTTTTATCTCTACCCTGATTGTTACGAAAGAATTATCGTTGACCTGGTGATGTCGTTGCTGGTTACACGAGAGAGATAGGGTATCCCTAACTGTAGTGTCACCAGTTGTGAAAGAACAGACCAAATTTTGTTTGTACATCAAATGATTTTACCTGACGTTGAAGGGTTGTCATTAAGTTAATAATGTGTTACACAGGTCGTCCGCCAGACTAAAAAGGTGCTCAAATCAGTCATCAGTTGGAATTGGCAGCTTACAGCTCATGGTATATTTCATATAGACAATGGAATCATTCCCGGGGTGAAGTAAACATAAACTAGGATTTAAGTCATCCCGTCCCTGGCTGCCTCAGAAGGGCGACCGACGCATATAAAATTATCTGTCACGT
>JAQFYE010006515.1:0-10713 GCA_034694305.1 Protaphorura glebata
ATCCGAGATACAGGTTTAATTGTCTGTGGGTTTACGGGGCCTCTAGAGTGACTTCCTTGAGAGTCACCTCGTTGATACCAATTCAGGCCTACGAGCTAAGAATTCGTTCGGCTGACAAAGCGCGAATTTGAACCGAAGTTTAGAAGACTGAATTGGTTATGAACCACCCGGTACACTTAAAAAACAAGAGACAGATCGGTGAAAATAAATATTGATCCACAAAGAGAAAGAGCAGAAATTCTTGGAGAGTGAGTGGGTGCATGAGTATTATGCCCAATCTGAACGAAATGGGACGAAGCCAAACGATTAAGATTCCACAGACTGATCTAGAATAGAAAACTAATCAAAATCAAAGAAGGGTGTGAGTTTTGGAATTCCAAAGATTTGGAAGTTGGAAAAAGTGTGAGGAACAAAAATGGCTTCATGGCGTTCAGACGGACACGGGAGGAATTGTCCAGGACCGAGTCATGGTCATCAAAATTCCTCTGGGTCATCCAGACACCCCGCCCCTTCACCCGGAGGTTCTAGCAGTCATTCAGGTAAATTGTGCCAAAATATTGAGTTATACAACTGTCAACTGTTTTATTTTATAAATAAAACAGTAGTTAATTTAAATGTCATGAACGGTATCATAATTAGTTACTTCCTTTTATTATGGTCAAGACTATCAACTTTCGCTGTTGTCAACATTCGGACCGGGATTCCAACAATTAAGAAAGAAATCAGTTTTTTTTACAGGAACGAGAAGTATAACATATAAGATATGATAATTTTCAGATTTCACGTTTATTATACTGTAAAATTTTATATAATGATTCCTCAGAATAACGATATTTCCTTATTACGATAACTTTACGCACTTTAAGTTGTCGTATGTTGTAATAACTTTAATAGAATTACTAAATCCCAGTTTTGAAATTGCGCAAGGTAATAAGATCGATATTCAGGTTCAGGTTATGTTCAGGTCTTGTGCACGCGAGCGATTTTTTAAAAGTGCATAGAAATAATATCAACAATTTTTTTTCGGAATATCTGTTGTACAATTTAGAATTTAGGTTATATATGAGGATTACTGCTTTAATATTTTATACACGTGTACAATTAGATGCTAGTTTTTTTGGGAACAGTGGTTGTGACTTAATTAACTTTCAGATTTTTAGTATTTTAAACTTAAGCTCGATGATATTCAGAATTTCTAATTTCTCGTTCTTTTTTTTAGGATCCAGAAGCACTGAATACTGTGAAACAGTCGTAAGTATGTTAAGTATGCTGAGCGGTGGTGACCAAGCCAGTGCACATCGAGCTATTTTTGCAATTACTAATTCCCCTGATAGTTGCCAAGCACTGAGGAAGGCTGGTAAGTCTTGGTGGTATTTTTTAAATCAAAGTTGCTGATATTTTCTTAAAATGATGATATATTTTTAATTGATATCCAGGTTGTATCCCGCTGTTGATTCAAATTATGCATTCAACGAATTTACCTAAGGACTCCCAACCAACAATGGAAACAAAGAATCGAGCTGCTCGTGCACTGAAAAATATTGTTTTATTCAACTCTGATGAAAAGGTCAAACGAAATGAGCTCAGAGTTTTGAAATTATTAGAGTCAATCCGTTCCTATTCAGAACAATTGAAAAGTGGAAAAGGTAATCTAGAATTTACGGCAGTTATTACAATTCTCTATTGAAATAAATTCCAGCAGTTTCTGAATGTTTTTGCACAGAGGAAACGGAAAAGCATCCGGTTCAAAGTTCAACCGCTTTGATGAAATTATCCTTTGATGAAGACCACAGAAATACCATGTGCTTGCTTGGCGGTATTCATACTCTGGCGGATCTCATTCAGGTTTAAATCAATTTTTGACGTCTTTGTTAATTTAAAGATTTTGAATTTTTAAAATATAACTCGTGATTCAATGCTTTCGATTTACCAGACTGATCACTCTGCTCACGGAATAAATCAAAACCCAGACTGTATTATCATACGTCGATATAGTGGAATGACGTTGACCAATTTGACATTCGGTGACGGGACGAACAAAGCCTTATTGTGTTCAATGAAGGAATTTTTGAGCGCTTTGGTCGCCCAGCTAGATTGTCAAAATGAAGATATATGTCAGGTTTGTTTTTGTAGTCATATTCACCATAATAATCGGTTTAATTATAATGGCAATTCTTGTGGTTACAGGTAACAGCTTCCGTACTTCGAAATTTATCCTGGCACGCAGATAGCGCTTCTCGTGCTTCCCTACGAGACTCAAATGTTATCACAAAACTTGCCAGTGCTGCTATAAAATCTTCAAAAGAGGCGACTTTGAAAGCTACTCTGTCGGCACTCTGGAACTTATCTGCACATTCACACACTAACAAGGTTATTATTTTATTTGAATCAGCCTCACCCTGAATTAGGTTTTACATACAATTTCTATATTTAATTGCAGACGGCAATTTGTAAATGTCCAAATGCGGTCAGTTTCTTGATCAGCCTTTTAAACTACAAATCGAAAACACTAACGATAGTCGAAAATGCGGGCGGAATTCTCAGAAACATTGCTGCGACGATAGCAAATGACAATGAAACAAGAGTAGTTTATCGGTCGTGTGGATTACTTGAAATACTTATGGATCATCTGAAATCGTCTAGCTTAACCGTGGTCAGTAATGCTTGTGGAATGCTTTGGCATTTGTCAGAAAAATGTGAAGAGGTAATTTCCTCATTCTTTAATTTTAGACTTTGGCTAGTTTAAAGTTTAATTTCAGTTAATGAACAATTGATGTTAATGTTATCAGGACCAACACCGACTACTGGAATTGGGGGCGGTCCCTAAACTAAAGGCCTTGATGTACTCGAAGCACGACAGAATTGCTCAAGGAGCAAGTGTGGCATTGAAGAACCTTCTTAGCTACGTGTCTGAGGTAACCATAATCTCTCATTCGACAAGAAAAATAAAGCTAGGATTTTGTAAATTGGACAAAACATTTTAATTATGAGTTATTATTGTTTCAGCAAAATACTCCGCCATCTCCAACGATTGAGACTGAGACTCAACATCCAATGGATCTCCGAAAGTCTAGTACAGAAGATTCGTCTAATCCAACCCCAAAACCTCCGCAGAATTTAGACTTCCAGGAAGAGCCTCTGGATTTGTCTTTGCATTCTGCAAAGTCAAGTCCTATTCACGTTGTCTCGGCGCTCGAATTTGGGACAAGGCCAGCAAAATCGACCCCTGTATTTCTCAATCCCCCCTTTAATTTACAAACTACTTTAACAAGAAAATATTATTCCCCAAAAAATTATGACTGTCATAATTCCTGCCCTGAATTTCCCGGATTTCATTTACAACCTGCACTCCAGCCTGCAGCCATCGATTTCAGTGGCAGTACTAAAACTGAAAATCTTGTCGGAGATTCTACAATTAATTACTCTCTCCATTATAGCGAATCCACTGACGAATGTCGAGGCCACAAGAGCGAAGACACTGTAAAAACTTATTGTTGTGAGGGAACACCACTAAATTTCTCAACATCGAATTCCATGTCCGACTTGACTGCAATTGAGAAACCAAATAAACTTAAACCCATTGTTGAAACGGCTGGGGATGTCGATTTACCACAAAAATATTGCACTGAACACACACCAGCAACTTTTTCAAGAGCTTCTTCTTTGTCTTCTATCGCCTCAAATCTGCAAGGTGGAGAAAACAAGGCTGAGTATTTTGAGGAAACGCCTCCTAAGGTTCTAACCAACAATGGTAACGGCAGCAGCAATGGCATGGAGCGGGAAAAAGTTAAGAGAAATGTCACTTTCTCTGCAAATGAAACACCTCTCATGTTCAGCAGGAGTAGTTCAATCAATTCTCTTGACAGTGTGGAAATTACTTACGAGGATGGTGGGAGTGTAGTTAGCGAATTCAGGTAGGTAAACAAACAAAACTAGTTATTGACATTTCCTGATTTTTTATGTTGAAATAGCAGTGTAATCAATTTTTGATTTTAATAATAACACTCGATGCAGCCGGCGTCCTAGTGAAGCAGTTTCACCATCTGATCTGCCAGACTCTCCGCGTCAATTATGCGCGCCGGAACCCGCATCGAGGTTCATTACGGAAAAGCCGGAAACAGCCACAAGTTCAAATGGTACCGAACACGGAGAAGATACTGTCAAACATTTCAACTCTTGTGAGAGCGGAGCTGTAAGTGGAGTTCTCAGTGTCAGAAGTTTGAGTCCATTAGTGGTAGATGGTGAATTTATTGGAGTCAAAGTAAGTGCGAATTGACTATTGACTTTATGTTACGAATCGTACATAGTTTTTTCAACGTATTGTTTAATTTCAATTAGATGAAATTGGACTCATCTCCTCCACCCAAACCGACATCGATCTTGGAATCGTCTGAAGTTGTAAGCATACTTTACAGTTTGAAAATTCGAGAAGTTGTTTACAATGCTGACTTTGATTTTGTATTTCCTTAGGATTCACCACCTGTAGTTACACGGCCACAGGAGACTGACGAAAATGCGCCAAGAATATTTGCTGTTGAAGGAACGCCTTTCGGAGCATCTAACGCGACATCATTGAGTGATATAATGGGCGAGTTGGACAAGGAAGACGAGAAACCCATTGTCACCGAAAAACCTTTAAAGTCTGATGAATGCCTGACTTCACCGGCAGAGGAAGAACCAGTGTACTCGGATGCTCAAATGCTTCAAAAATGTATCAGAGCTGGCAAGGCAGCTCGCATCCCGAAGAGCAAGTCTGAATTCAGTAAATTGAATACTAAAGAAAGCATCAAGACTTCACAGAGTTACAACGAAAATCTAAAGCCGACTTTTGATGACCCGAAACTTGCCGCACTTATTCAAGAAGGGAAAAGGGCTAGAGTTATGGCTCGCCAAACTAAATCGAATGACGATCAAGTCTTAAGAAATCGTGTTGAGCCAGACATTAAAAATAAGGTTAGTCCTCCAGTTCAAATCACCAAAACAGAAAATCTTCTTACTTCGAAGGAACCTGTTCAACTTCCTGTTAACCAGCAAAGCACTACTAGTATCGCATCTGAATGGAATGATGAAACGCCTACAATTTCTTCCCCTATCCCTTCCATGTCAATAAGTACCGCATTTCGAATTGTGGAGATGAAATCAGAAGAACCGAGGAGTGAATTGCTGAGTGAAGATCCAGCTCTAATTCAAAGCACTTTGTCGAAGATTGAGCCTCCATCGTGCTTCTCAACACTTGTATCTTCCACAGACTGTAAGAAGAAACCTGATAGTGAAAGTAGCAACTTATTTAACCAAAAACCGCCACCGGAGTTTGATTTGGAGAATTCAATGATGAGCGTGGCGAGTTTGAAATCTGAGATAGCTTCAGTCGCCTTGCTTGATTCGAGAATGAATGATTTGTCTATTGGCGGCGGTGAGACTTATACAATTGGAGGTGGAAGTGACGGGGATGCTGTGACGGATGCCGAAGACAGTTTAGTTGAAGAAATGAATTCATTCGAAGAAATTGCAATACCTGAAAATCCTCAACAGATTGTTCAAACACATACTGCTTCACCGAAACTGTCCACTCAAACGTCTCCAGACCGTTTTCTGACTTTCACCAAACGCCATTCTTCACCCCGACAAAAACGGCGTGAAGATCCAAGCAGATATTTGACAAGAACTATTTCTCCACATGATTCCAATGGTAATCTGAACACTAATGCACTTAACACACAATTTGCAACATTTAAAATCGACAAATCTGCACGGGTGGTGACTAAGCAGATTTCTGCCACCAGTAATGAGTCCAGCCCTTCTGTTTCTCCGAAAGGAATTCGTGGACGCCGAAAACATTTATATTCTTCGCTTCCGCCTCAGAAAAAAATTGCTCCTCCGATTCCTCCAAAGCCAGTTTTACCTGGAACGACCGGCGTTTTTGTTCGTCCAACCAGAACGTCCGTATTAAGGGCAGCTGTTGCCGGATCTCATGATTCTTCCAGTAAGAATTCGAGTAAAAATTCAAGCTCAAACTCTCTGAATAATTTTGCACAACCTGCTAGTACTTGTAGTAGTGGAGGAACACGGAAAACTCCACCAAAACCACCAGTTCGTACAGCATTATCTTCACCATCAAAAAACTTTGCAGTTGTAAGGGCTGTGAGAAATAGTAATTCCAGCATTGGCTTTGTGAATGAGGTGAGAGCGACTGAAACTGGGTATAATACTCTGCCAAGATCAGGAGGGACTGTGAAACAATCACCAATTGAACCTTCCTCCAAAGTTAGTAATATCGGAAAACTGAGTAATTTATGGAACCAATTGACTAAAAGTAAGACTGATAACTCAAAGAATGGCCATAGTAGTAGTACGGAACATGGAATTGATAAACCATCTCAGTCTTCCGAAAAGAAATCATCAAAGTTTGGATTTAGTTTTGGAAAGAAGAAGAAAGATGTTTGGTTGAAAAGAGAAGATGAAAGTAAAGTTGGGAAAGAGAAAGTTGAAAGGGAGAAAGCATTTGTACTTCCTTTCAACTATAATAGCCATAAAAACCAGCCGGAACCTTCGGGTCCGGGTGGTAGCAACGGTAGCGGTAACGGCAACTCAAAAATGACGACTGTGTAAAAGAGCATGCAAGTAATTTTAGTGACTGACATGTTTACAGTGAAACCTATCCGTGATGACAAAAAAGTGTCCATTTCGTACACGCTATCGTGTGTGCCCAGGAATTTAACATAGCTTAGAATATGATCGGGCGCTACATGACCCGATGATGTCAGCCGAGGTCAAATGGTAGGTTTCACTGTAATACTATTATTATAAACATTGATTCCTGCCTGACACCTGTTTTAGCTTATGTAAATACATTTAATTTATTAGTTTAATCGACTATTTAATTTATTATATAAGCATGTATGTTTTATTTTTATTATTGACATGTACATGTTATGAGCAAATGAAATCTTCATCTTATTTTCGTGCAATGTTACAAATTAAATAACTTCAAACCTTCTCTTCTTAATGCCTAGAAGAATATTATCATTTTACATAAACTTGTGTGTGTGCTGAGAATTGCTTGAGATCAATTCGGGTCAGCGGTCAGACTTTCTGTTCGGAAAAATGGATGATTCCATTTTTGTGAGAAGGCTGTTATTCTTCCAAAAATGAATGTACGTGTAGAGTCCAAATGCTGTAACCGCTGGGACAATCCTAAGAAATACGAGCACAACGTCTGTTTTGCCTTTCCGATACGCGTCACAACTAGTAGTTTCAGTTAGATGAACTTTGTTCCCTACTTTTTCGTTCATTTTGAAATATTCCAAACATTCTTTCCGCTGTAGTTGAAATGATTGGTTCAAATAATGAGAGATCAAAATCGCAAGGACCGGGATTAAGTGCAGGAGTACGTTTCGAAGATCAGTTACATCCTCGTTGACAGTATCAACTCTAAAAAATGAATATTTTTAATTAATTGTACAATCTCTTCCACGCAACTCCTCATTGAAGGGAGAATAGATGAAAAATAGAAGTTTTAACCAATTTTTCGGGTAATATTGAATCTTTCCAATTAACTTCAATAATAGAACAAATACAATAACAATTACCTGTTCATGAATCCAATGACAGTAAATAAAATGAGTATTGTGGTGGTGGACCAGAGAAACGTTGAGAACACGGGTCCGGATGCCCAGTTAACTTCAAAGACTTCGAAACTCTATTTAGTTGTAACAAATGAGCATTAAAATTAGTAAAGCATTTCACACATTCCCGTCTTGAAGTATTTCCCCACCTTTTACTTTGTTTACATTTTGGGTAGGACAAACCACTGCACTACTTACTTCGAACCAAGCCCTTGAGATGAGAAGACCTGCTAAAATTCCACTGCAATAAAACGAAGCTCTACTGCTGAGTGCAAAGCATTTTAATAATTGTGCAGATTCAATGATTGAAGGATCGATCGCTTGACTTGCCGAAGAGTCAGAACTAATTTCAGGAATGCTTTCAAGGGAAGTCTTGTTCGTGTTCCTCGTCTCACTTTTCTCTTCTGCAAAATGCATACTTTTCGATTTATTCTTTTGAAAATTAATTTTCCACGCCGATGGTCGATCCCCAACTTCATCCCTTGGAATATTCTCATGTGGTTGTTGCTGCAGAATTTCATCTCGAACAGACAAAGCGGAAACTGACTCCCTCCATTTATTTTTTTCAGAACTCTTAATCCTGACCACATCGTCCTTGAATGCATTCAAAACTTGATGAATTTTAGATTGTTCCAAAAAATCATTCTCGCTCATTGTATTGTAGGATGGACTTTGTGGTTGGGGTACACTTTCTCTACTTCTCGTCAACTTTTTTCCGGTGCTTCTTTTTCCTTCGCCAGCACTACTACTTGCAGGTCTTTCCGCCACGGGTGTCCGACCTCTTCGTCCTGTCCGATTATTGTACAAGTCGTCGTTGTGGTCCATTTTATTCGTTTGAAGAATACGTAACGATTTTTCAGATTTCCGGTAGGAACTACTTGTCCACTTTACCACACCCTCGTCGTCTTCGTCAGTCGTACCAGCAGGGTTTTGTGGTGCTTCCTTCTCAAGAGCGTTACCCTTGGCACCGGAACCACACATTGATTTTCGGACTTCCGGGAAGTTTCAGGTTTTCGTGATGTGAACTTGTATAGGGGATACAATGCAATTTAACTTGAAGTTGTATGTATGATCATACGAATATTATGTCCGATACATTCAAAATTTTAGAATTTCTAAGTTAACGAATAATTTTACGATAGCCTTACAATATCTTAGAAAAATGTTTCGAATTCAAGTATAAATTCTGTCATAATCTGGTGATTTTGCTAGTTTGCTTGCATTTCACGATGTTTTCTGCTGAACTTAGATCACGAAATTGAATATATTTTGGCGAGATTAGTCTCAATTTTGAAAATTTTTTAGATTATAAGAACGGAAGCCAGGCGATCGGGAAGCGGATGATTCACTCAATCAATACGAGGAATCTTCCCATCCAATTTTCTTTGTTTCGACAAAACACACTCCAATACAAATTTGAGCTTAAAATTCATGGCATTTATACAGCGGGGTGATATTTAAATAAATGCACTTTGTATCGCTTCTTCTAGACTTCTTTATTTAATTAAATCAACCAATTACATAATAATAATTTTGGTATTAGTTCGTGGAATTACATAAATGACATTAGCGAAAATTTTGAGTTCCGAGCGACACGGCGGACTGGTAACTTCAATACACGACACTAATTTATAAAGAGGTTTTATTATATACTGCTTAAATTTGTGGGGAAATCCGTTATCTGAAAGAAAGTTGTTTGTCACTATTTAGTAATTTTGTTCTATTCAAAGGTGTCTAATCTAATTATGGAGTCTGATAATTTAAGTACCAGAAAGTCCCTGAAGCGGTCACATTGTGTCAGATCTGTAAGTACTTTTATTCTTTAGCAACAATTGCAATTGGCACTGAAATACTAGCAAAACTAACTAGTAGCCGTGCACTTAGAAATTTAAGTAAGTGCACACTAGATAGGACGATCTTGAAAGTCATTTACAGCTCTAATGTAAAAGTTGTGAAGTTCACAATTTCACAATTTAATAAGCTTCTCTAAAAGTCAATCTATACACAATCAACAACAATTCTTTTAATAAATGAGGAAATCCATAAAAATATTATGGATAACTCAAATCTTAATTGTATTTATACTACTAATAGTACCCAGAGTAGTTTTATAAATTCTAACGAATTCGCGTGTAAAACCCCACGGAAATTTATTCTGGCACTACCCTTGAATAGAATGCTAATACTTTTACGAACAATTTTGACTGGAATAAAATTCTCATTGGGGATTTATTCTTCGTTTTTTGATTTTTGGCAACAGTATTTTATGTTCTATTTCCTACTGTTCATTACGTTGTTACAAGCTCACTACTCATTTCTTTAAATTCTAGAATCTCGCTTTCTAAAATCTAGTTTCACAATTACAATTACAATAAATTGTACTGACGATGACAAACTATGTATGTTATTTACTCGAATTAGTTGGAAGGAATGTATTTAATTAATACTTGTAAGAGCATTTTTATCTGTTTTGTATTCAAGAACTTTACGTTTCTTTACGTTTACAGAGAATTACGCGAGTGCATTCTTTGGCCTGTGCTTCTTGAGTTTAGTAATCATATAATGGTCTGAGCAATAAATTAATTTGGCGATTGAGATTCAAAACATGGGCAGTCGTCAAATATTAAAGAAGTGGAAGGGTGAATTTAAAGAATTGCTCATTTTTGGTGTATTCCAAATGTCTGAAGAAAAGAAATACTACTTTTGAAAACCCGACATTTCTAAAGCAATCAAGTAGGTATTTCATAATTTGTTTCTGAAAGTTCTATAGATTCGTACAGAAATCGGTTCTATTTAAAAAAAATTAAGTCCGGGTAGCGCTGTTCTAAAAAATAATTTAAAAACGTTCTCGGTCCGGATGGCGATGTGGAGTATCCGAAGCTTGTTCATCCGAGGACGAGTCAGATCCTCCTTCTTCAGCATCAATTATGTCATTATCAATTTTCATCTCCTCACTCTGCTCCTTACGAACTTGCCAGTAGAACCATCTGGACAATTTTGAATTATATGTCTGATTAATTCATTAATTTCAAGTATTGTTTACACAATTTGAATAATTGAATATCGAATCAGGATTTCAAGGGATTCA
>JAQFYE010006516.1:0-10711 GCA_034694305.1 Protaphorura glebata
TGGGATTTATTCCTATTGTTGTGAGGAATGTTGTGCTTTTGCTTGTGAATAAAAAATCTTGAATCTTGAATCTTGAAGGTTATGCGCGACCCGGTATTTGTGAAATTTCCGATTTTTTGTTAAATTTCCAAAATTATTTTTTAAATCTTGGAAATTATTTTTGGAATTTTGAAAATGAATTTTGAAACATGAACTGAAGTATCGACGGACAGGTGCGTGGAATTCGGTTTCAAGTAATCGAAATGGCCGATGCCAATATCGTTATTAGGCGCAAAAATGAGAAAGGCCGTTATAGCGAGAACACCTGTCACGAATCGAAAAATGTAAAAATTGTAAAAAAAAACAAGTCCTTTCGAAATTTCCATAATTTTTTTTTTTAAATTCTACTCAATATTTTCGAAACAGTGAATTTTTGAAACTGGGTATATTCTTTTGGGACACCCTGTACCTTTACATCAACAAAAGTCGGTGGAAGATTCCGCAAGTAACACATGACTAAACAGGATTTTTACCTTTTTCACTCTTAAAATGCTCCTGCAATAATTTTTTTAAATTAACAAAATTTGAGCTCTATAGACCACAAATGTTTCACAGATTTCAAATATGGGAGTCAAAAAATTCTGTGACACTCTTCGACTGGTCGAGGCGAACTCAAGTGTCGCCTTTACACCACGGAAGATGGGGCGAAATACACGTGGCACCCATCCAAGCCTGACATCCTTCGTTTTCAACTCACCCACTAGTTTTCCCTATAGTCGGTGTGAAACAAAAAACCTTTGCCTTCAAGAAAAGCGAGCCAGACTCGATCGATCCCAGACATTTAAGTTTAAATATAGATCTCTCATGTCTACTACTTTTTTAAGCACGCAAGGCAAGAGAAACAAGGCTTTTAACCAACTGCTTGTATATTATTTAGAGTACTTGAATTCATAAAATATTATTTTACATTATATATAACATATATATATTAAGCCAAATGCAACCTACCAAGTACTGGTATTCTGGAATCGTAAAATTTTAGAGAGTGAAATCGATGGTTGGTACTATTACTCCATACCAATAGTCATTTTTCCCAAGCGCTTCAAGAATTTATATAGCCAGACAGAATTTGTAATTGAAGTCGGCATCCGGTATATGTGATTTTAACAATTTACGAACAGTACATGAACAGAGTTTAACGTTACTGGAATATTCGAGAGGCTAAAAGGATTAGTTTCACCATTGTTGTATTGTTTGCGTTGTACAACTGACCGGATTTACTCTCTTCCCAATTTTCCTCGTATAATTTGCTTAATCTCTGATTGTAATTAACCCTTCGGTGTAAGACATAGAATATGGAGTTCGAGTCAACAGTGCAACTCGTAGGGAAAAAAATCACTGTGGGATACTACATGGGGTCGATTCCGTATCGGTGGGATGGGAAAACAGGGCGCTGCGAACGAATCACCAATTGGTTTGAAATAGTTCGATGGTTTTCAGTTGTAACAGTGATGTCCACTGTGAAGCTACTTCTACTCATTTCCATTCTGCAAGATTTTGACCAACTCCAAGCAACACGAGTTGAAGATATTTTGCGCATCGCCACAGTATTTGTAAGTCTCATCACCGCCGTCCTTGACTTTCATGTCATGTTCCATCAGGATGAACTCAGGATACTACTCAACTGCGAATTTATAATGCTCAGACATGTACAAAGTAAGTCTAGAAATATGTATGTATGAAATGAACGGGGCATTCCAAATGAACTTTCAAAACTCGTCCCAAAATATGCAATACATTTTCAATAAAAATGGTTTGATTAACATTTCGAAACAATTTATTCTCGAAGAGTAGTATTATGTTTGACATTTGATTTTTCTAAATTTTGCACTCTCAGAGCGTCCTACCGTATCGTCCACTTCGAAGGTTAGGAAATTAATTTTACGCGTCTCTTCATCGATGTTCTATTTCGTGTGTTGTTTTTAGATTTTCAAAAGTTTCGAAGGAATTTTCGAAGTTTCAAGAGTTTTCTGAATCTTAGAATTTTAATTTCGCGATTCGTGGCGACTTTCGAGGATTAAAATCCTTACCGCATTCATTTCGAGTACACTGTAGACTACAGTAGATGAAAATTCCAGTATTAAATTTTTAGAAACTTACGTGCGGCAGAACATTACTCAAAGACCCAACTTGTCATATTAAATACTGAAATGGATCATGCTGTTATACATGATATTATGTACGTCGTTGGCGCCTATATTATACTGCTGGAACCACAACCTACACATGATTGCTCCGCTCCTGCCACACACTGACATGGATGCACCGGATTATTGGAATGCTTTGATGGCCGTACTCCAGGTTGTAATAGGCAGCTGTTTCGCCTCCTCATTCTCGTTGCACACAATTATTGTGGTGTCCAGTGCTATGTCCACAATTTCTATAATGAATGAGATGGGGTAAGTTCAAGTCACTCATTACAGTTTTACGAGCAATATATTAAAAGTCGGTATTTCCTTCATCGTTTACGAACAAGAAATAAAATACATTTTTGTGTTTCCTTATCAAGTTGCCAGTCAGCTCACTCCTCGTTGTGTACAATTCCAAGACTTCGAGAATGGGCTAATGTCAATCGAGTACACAGGGCACAGAAAGTATTCTGGAACCAATTCGATGCTGCCATTCTGAGGAACCTTGCTCCGGTTGTCCTCGGGTTGCTTCTGTCCATGATCACATTATTACTGGTTGCGGTGATCAAGATTAAGCTCCCATTCATCTTACAATTAGCATTGGTGTTTATACTCGTGATTTGCTTGGTCTACCTTTATTGTTTTATTTATATTCCGTCTCTCTTCTTCCAGAAATCATCCGAATATTTACTGGCACTTTCTGTTCAGTCTGGAACACCATTCAAGTCCAAGGTTCTTATATCGCTTCACCCAATTAGCATAAATGTAGGGACTTTCTATATTCTGGAAAGGAACAGTTTCATCATTGTATGCAGCGCTATTGTTGATTGGGCAGTGTCTATCCTACTGTCTATTTAAAGTTGGTTTCTAGTATTTATAAAAAAATCTTGTCGTATCCGGGTTTTATTCTTGACGACAACGACACTAGCTCATTAGATAAATAACCACAGTAAGCACTCGACACCTGTTTCATCATACTATAAATAGTATTGGTTAACACATTCGCATATTATAATAGATGTACCAAATAGTTCTGGCATATACGAGTTTGAATATACCTGCATTTGTCATGTTTTACCTAGATGCCGCTCCAGGAAAGGAGACGAATTCTTTGCAAACCGCCAATTAATTGAATGGTTACGCCTCTTTACTTTGTGAGTACACAGGTTAATAAATAGACATGTCGAGGTTTTGTTTCACGCAATGCTACACGCCATTGACAGTTTTAAAACATTCTCACGATTTCTATAATATCTAATAGAGTATATATAGTGATAACGAATTATTTAAGTTACCAATAATGTATTCTACAAATACAGTAAGTCCAATTCAAAAATTTCAAATACAAATTAATATGAGTTTTACCTGTGGAAGGGCCTTATCATTATCACAATTCTAGTTGACATTTGGCGTTGACAACAAAAATAAGTCTTAAAAAAAAACACATCTTGACTGAAAATCAGGAAGTGTTTTTTGATACTTTGCATATACAACCATATGTCTCCTCAGATTATCCATCGTGTGGTGCTCCCGGATATCATTATTCCACTTGGGTTTACAAGAGACACGTCTAGAAAAAAAAACAAATGACCTGACAAAATATTCGGAAATCGTTTTAAATATGCCTCTACCAGCGTTGTAAATGCCCAAAGCGCCTGGGAACTATTTTTTAGTGCCCAGGCGGGCACTTTCAAATCAAAATGTTGAGAGAAGACGACGGTTGTCATTCTAACTCGTCCCGTAACTTGAAATTACGGAAAAATTAAAAAGTTGTGTTAACATTTAGGTAGAAGAATTGCCGGTAACGCTTTATAGTTTTTACTCTCACCAACTCAAGAGTCCAGGAAAGTCAACTACAAGTCAATGGCGTAAAATGCCGAGACAAAGCATTGGTGGATATTAACAATTAACATACGACGAACCTATCCTTATGCATGTTCCTTGTCAACCGTTGAAACGTAAAAATTGTACGACAATACAAAGTATAGATTTTTGTCCGGCCGAAACGTTGTACTAGGTTGTACGCGTTAGACTACATTCCATTTTCAAAAGTGCCCAATGTTCACGGGGATATTCCTGACGAAAATGCAAATGCCCAGGGATTTTACAACGCTGGCCTTTACATAGCTTAGCATAACCGCTTATTCAGTATCAAGGTCAAAAAATATATTCACTATAGATAAAACAGTACTGAAAATAATTTTCGCTTTCACTCTTCACTTTTACAAATAATAAAACTCCGACGATAACCGCGTTGCAACCAAATATGAAATGCAAGGATTGAATGGGAAAATTTTTGACCTATGATGTCATTTCGTAAACTACTTTGGTGCTTATTGGAGAGACATACAGGGTGAGTCAGAAGTATTTCCCCCTATTTGATTTCATTATTCCGTCCATCGGATTATCCGATTCGACCGGGACACGGCTTAAAATGAAGCCAATGAAGTAGACGAATGTTCAATGATGTGCACTGAAAGAAACCCCGAATAGTAAAATATTCGGTGTATCTTTCATAACGTATTTAACAAGGAAGAAATGCGAGCTTCAGTAGGGATTTGACGCTCGGGCATAAGTATATGTAAGGAGTGAATAGGAAGTCAGTCAAACTCAAACGTGAAGTGAAAAGCAGCAAAAAACACTCCAAACCAAAGCCAAGGTCATTATGTACGAGAATGGACAAACATCTCTTTGTTCGTTTTCCATTGACGCAAATCTTACCCTTGTAATTAGAATAATCGTGTTCACTTCCGTGAACACCCATACTAAATTATACATTCTATTTCCTTGTATTCAATGCCGATCTAGCAATTAACCTTCTATTAATTCTGTTATAAATAAGACACGAGTAAGGAAATAAGTTAAGTTAATTCCTGACTACGAAACTAAGAACTTAACTCCAACTCTGTAATACAATCAAAATTATACTTTCAACAAATCGAACTGAAAAGAATAAAGGTAAATGCGAACACTACCTACCTTCGTCATGATTACTCGTTTAACATTCACAAGTTAGATTCTGAGTTTAATCTGGGGCTGAGTTTTAGCCGGTCCAAACAAACCCAGTTAGACTTAAATATCTAACTTCTTTGGCGCCCCACGTTGGGCGCCAGATGAAAGGGTTAAATTCGGTTGTGGTGATCTGGCACCCAACGTGGGTTTAAGCCCATTTGTTAGGCTTAGCAAAGCACGTTACCCATCCCGAGAATATTAACAAAAGTGACTGTGTTAAAAAAGAGCAAAAACATTAGTAAATCGTCGGACTCACTTTACATTTATATTCAACATCCGTCAAGTTCTTTACTTAGCTAGCGCCCATAAGTTCCGGACAACACTCTACATCAAGGACTTCATCAGAAGCAATATCCGGTTCAAATTTGCCCAAGCGTCTGAGGTACAAGACAAACCAGTCTGTCGATTCCAAATTTCTACGGGCTCCGCCACATTAATAATCTCGCGAAGACCGATTCATTTCACCCTATCTCAACAACGACACAGTAAACTGGTTAAGCAAAGCCACGCAGATGTACGTAAGTCTTATTAAATTTTTTCCTGTAAAGATATATGGAAGGAAGCGTACTTCCGGTTATGTCAAATGGACCCGGTTTATTTCTCAATTAATAACTCACCTAGACCATATTTCAAATATAGTATTATAGTATTTTTTTAACGTTATTCTTTGCGTGTATTTTTGTTCTGGCAGAGTATTTATTGAGCATATATACAACTTCTTACACAATATTTGAAAAATAACGAAAGTTATCAAAATAGGAAACAAAGAAACAAACGAGGTTTTTACTGTATTAAACTGGTAGAGAAAACAATTTATAATTAGAGTACAGCTGAGTAAAATCATACATAAAGGATTTCATTGGTTTCAAGGTGTTTCCTAGTACATTCTTTTTCCTTGTTCATGTTTCAATACGTGTACAAACTTAATGACAAGGACACACATGTAAGAAGCGTTATTGAAGAAAACCACTTTTTTGTTCTCCCCAAAGTTGCGTAACAGAACCACATTGTACACAACCGCATTGTACACAACCACATTATTGTACACACAACATTTCCTTTTAAAGTACGTCCAAGGACACGGCGCAGGTAGATTTCAAGCTACTCTACTGTTGAGAAGGAAGTTAAGAAGTTTTACTCTTCTCAAGGTGAGCAATACGCTCGTGCCTTTAGTCTCATTCCAAGTCTTTTTTTTATTTAGAATGGCAGTAGCAAAGTATACAACGCCATTACCAGTCTATGACGGTCTAAAAAGACCACATGAGTTTATTCAAGCTTTTACTATAGCTGCTACAGCAAATAAATACGACCCTGATCATCTCCTTTCAATTATTTTTTGCCAACTAAATGGCACAGCTTTGCAATTTACACAATTGTGGAGACTGAATAGAGTAGAAAAGAATTTGTTGAATACTGGAAATGCAGCATTCCAAGAATTTTTAGTAGATTTAAGAGCAAATTTTATGAGTTCTGATGATGAAGATATGTTAAGCGAGTTGTGTGACGCTCGAAAGCAGACGAAAGATGAGAAGGTTGAAACTTATTATTTTTATTTATTGACTAAACTACACGACTATGATTTCCAGTTAACTGAGAAGCAGAAGTTAAGTTTTCTATGTAGAAATTCTCTCCCAATAATAGAAAATCAAGTGCATCTCAGACAAGCTAAAACTCTAGAAGAGTTTTTACAAACCCCTGTCCGTTTGCACCAAACTGATATAGCAGCAACTAAAGCAGAAAAGTTGCTCGATGAACAGGTATCTACATCCGGTAATACGGTAGATACGACAGTAAACGAACAAACGTCTTACGAAACATTTCTTTTAGAATTGAAGAAAGATCATAAAATTATTCCAAAGAAAAGGCGTTCAATTTTTTTTTTATGATAAGAAAAGAGTAGCTCATAACTCGGCTAATTGTTTCCTACGCAAGCTAGGAAGTAAACTAAAAAGCTCTCGCGCGAGACAATAATGTTGATTGATCCAATTACATGCCAGCAATCCCGATTTTTGTTGTTGCTCACAAGATCGAAGAAGCTCGAGCATATTTTCCGCAATATATGCTATGTCCCGAAGGTTCCCTACCTTTGATGTCCACAGTCAGAACGACTGAAAGTTTCCCAAGAGGTATCTTCTCTTCAAGTCAACACATATATTTACATACAAGAGATATAACGTGTAACGAATATGATTAATACAAAAACTCTGTAATTCTGATACTGATGCTGATTCTGTCACTGATAAATTGTCTTTCAGTGAAAATGAGCAACATTTTATTCCAATTTCTTATACATTTAGAGCTAATAATGCGGTCATGAAATACGTTCGGTCCATTCAGGTAGCCCAACACAAGTAACGTCTACTACCACAAGGAAAATGATTTGTTGTTGTTGTGTCTCTCAGTTCAAACTAAATGTACCCTTCATTATTGAAGTACAGGTACAACGCTCAGTCTTATTTTCTCTCTTCCCTTAACAACGTGTAGTAAAATATTCTGTGAGTATGGCCACAGGCCAAGGCCAAATTACAATTCTTTAACAACCTTACGTCTGCCGCATAGACATTACTCTTCAAAGGAGTAAAGTAAGCAAGTCGTTCCTAACACAAAATATAAATAATTTTGAACAATTAGGTTTATCGTCGGTTACGCTTAATATGCGATTTACACACTCAAGCATTCGAATTTCACACACATTCCAAGTGGCGTAGCAATTACCTTGTAACTTTTTACTTGGACAAGATTTTTTATTAAGACATGACATACAATTAAATTCTCAGAATCAGACTCTCACTGTTCAAGGACAAACCTACTCGTTTAACTTTGATATTTGAAAAGCTAGTAAATAGTCAAGTGTGCAGTTAATTCAAAATATTATACATTTCATAATGTCTTCAAGCATTCGTTTGTTAAACTTTCCACAAAAGTTAATCAGTTTTGATCTGACCTGTGTGCTTAGTCATGTGCGAAAAGATTTTATAGTGAAAACTTTACCCGATTTTGATTCAACCCAAAGAAAATCTCCATTGGAATTATGATTGCCTACGCTGAAATAGTTAAATGGTCTGTGAATCAATTTCAAAATAAAGTACACATTTTAACACTACCATTGGAAGCTGAACAAACGAAGCAACTACAAGAGTTGAAAAATATGTTAATAACTCTGTAAAAAACTGTTGCACTTCTACATACTCGCAGTCAGGAACTTTATCTTGAACTCACGGATATTAAGAAGACAGTTAAACTTTTTAGTGACTCTCATAGGAGCACTTGCCTTCAACTTCCATCACATTTGCAATTTTGTGAACATCATTTGGTATGTGACCATTCAACAAATAATTGCTCTGTTACAAAATAATGATATCAGTTCATTTCAGCATTATCTCTGGTAAACTAAATTATTTTCTTTCCAGAAATCAATTTTCACTATAATGTTGCCCTATACATATCATTTTAAAATTACAGGCCAGTCAAACAAAATTTTGCGTATTTTGACTGTAGCATTCAAATGAATTGTTAATGCACCATGTTTCATCATTTTATCGCATAGAGAACGAAGAACCAGTCAAGAGCATCCCTTGAGCCACAGCGTGAGTCCAGTTTTACTCTCAGGATTCTCACGTGGAGTACCACACAGTTTCTGTACCCAACAATTCTTCTACACCAACGCAATTCACCGCTGTACCAACACACACACTAATATAAATATCAGTTATCAAGACGTATTCAAGTGATTCATACATTTTCTTTTCTACATTAGTTTGGTTACATCTTCTACTCAATATACCATTATTACTACGATAATCATAATCTTTGATGTACATTTTTTTAAGGCACGTTATTCTATTAATGTTTAAGGTTAAGTCCAATTCTTTTTGTTCAACTGGGAGGTGTTGTCAGCCCCATGAATATTAATATTCATGTGACTGTCAAAAAACCTTCCCTAATGATTAGTAGTCTAAGTGTATGTATGTATGTATATTTAGGAGGAGGTCTAGGGGAACAATAAGGTACTGCCAAGCCTTCTAAACCATGCCGACTAAGCCAGTGGTGGCCCATTGCGGTCGACTCCTAGTCTAAGTGTAAGTGTAATGTTTTACACAACCAGGATGTAATATTTCCTGGGCTCAGGATTATCCAGGCCGGTGAATAAATTCACGGCCAAACTCTGTCTATTTAAGCCCTGACCTAGAGAGTTAAGTTATGTAGTAAGTAAAATAGAACTAAGAGTAAGAGTGAGAAGGAGAAGGGTTGGGTTTGGCGGAGAAGCTGAGGGAGAATTGCCTTCCACAGTTCTCTCTTCCACATCGGAGCCAACTCTCATTCACTTTATCTCACTGCACTTGCAAAACCAACGTAGAAATCTAAACCTATTTACATGTACACAACAATCCATCTGAAGTAAATAAAGCAAACAAAAATCTCTCCAATCGTACCGTGCTCATTCATACTTACTACAACAAAACCGACAAAATGTTAGGGCCTAAGTTCGGCGGGACTGTGCCTAGCCGGCCATAAACAAACCCCGACCGAATTTAACCCTTTCATGCACTTTTGAGTTTCTAAACCAACGGTCATTCCGTGACCGCTCAAACAGGTTGCCAACTTTTCTAACATTGCCAAGATGGGCACAAAATCAACAAAATGGACTGTTAATTTCATTAGATTAGGCCCCTCACAGATTCTGAGTTGGGAATGACTTAAAGTTGCTATGGGATTTTTTGACGAATGAATTCATGAATGTTCCGAAAAAGCATTAGATTCCAAAATCAGGTCTTGGAAAAAAGCGCTAAATCTTTAACTAAACACTGCGATTTTGATTAAACATTGCGATTTTCTGAATAAACCATGCGATTTTGACTAAACCCTGCCAATTTGTTGACCTAAGCTGTCTCTTAAAATAACAAATTAATTCTTGCGAGGGGCCTAATCTAATGAAATGAACAGTAGCATTCTGCATGTTTTTTGAGTCAAATTCATTCGAAGAAACGACAGCTCTTGTTGATTATAGCAGCGGTTGTCAGGGGAAACCGCGAATTTTGGCAATTTTGTGCCCGTCTTGGCAATGTTTAGAAAAGTTAGCAACCTGTTTGAGCAGTCACGGAATGACCGTTGGTTTAGAAACTCAAAAGTGCACATCATTGAACATTCGTCCACTTGATTGGCTTCATTTTAAGCCATGTCCCGGTCGAATCGGATAATCGGATGGACAGAATAATGAAATCAAATAGGGAAAAATACTTCTAACTCACCCTGTATTTCCCATTGCAAATAACTCGTTGGGGTCACTACTGACATACCTTTACAGAAGGGCGTAGTCAAGTTTCCTTGTTTAGTATTATTCATTATGTTAGTTGTTATATTTTATTTTACTATCTTATGTATTATATTTTACTAGTAACCTCGAGAGCTGACTAAGCAAGCTATTAGTAGGCTAATAAATGTCATCGCGCGACCGTTCAACCCCATGAACCCTGTTCGTGAGCACCCTTAACCCTGTAAATAAATCTGCCGTTGGAGATGGGAGTGTAGTC
>JAQFYE010006517.1:0-10710 GCA_034694305.1 Protaphorura glebata
TTATTAATATCGACTGAATTTGAATCGAATTCCCATAGAGTTAGTGAGATTCCAGTCTAAAATAATTAGCTTAATTTCTTTCTCTATGAGGATCTCATTAATCGAAAACCGAAACTTCATTTCACACTTCCTAATTCGGTTCGGTTGCGTTATTAGTTGGTTAATTCATTTGATTATGGTCAAGAATTTGAATTTGCACTGTTGTCAACGTTAGGATCGCTTTTTCCAACAACGAAATGCCACAAAGAGCAATCCAAGATAATACGGTTCTAAGAAAATTCTCCAGATTGTGATCCAGTTGACTTAAGCTGTACGTCGAGGATTTCATTCCAGGAAACCAAAACCCCTAACTCGCTGTCAACTGTCAATTGCTTTAAACTTAAACCGGTGATTCTTTTAAGAAAATCGAAAATTTTGTATCCATACTAATTGATATTGTTATTAGCGAATGATAATTAAAGTGAATGTCTCTCTGCCGGCTTTTTTTCTGACATTTCTCTGCCGGCTTTTCCACAATTTACACTTTATCGTAAAAACTGAAATAAATGCAAGTTTACAAAATTCCTCTTCTCTTCATAGGGGGTCGAGTCGATTTTAGAAGTTAATTTAAGAGCAATAACTGAATAATTGTAGCCAATTAACTGCAAAGTAACTGATTTAATAATTAAATCACTAATCTATTTTGCAATTATTGCAAAATAGATTAGTTCACAAAATATTTAAGAACTATTTTTGAACTAAAACAATTTGATAATATCTTTTTTATTCAGTCAAACTTCTCAGGATTAACCGTTGTAAACAGCCGGACCGTATTTGATAACAGGGAATTAACTACATAACGATGACTATGACTACTATGACACGTACTCTTTGCCTACAACAGTTGATTTTCAGAGTTCGTCTAGACAATTCTACCTCCTGACAGGATAATTCAAAACTCTATTATATTAATATTTGGAGAAAAGCGTTTTTCTAAATTCAAATTAATTGATGTTTTCAAAATTTAACCTTGTGTGGATAAGAAGGTTGTGAGAGAAGTAGTTTATATTATATGAACAAGTTTTTTTCTTTTTTAACAGTGGTACACTATACGACTCTTTGAAGGCTGAACGTTAACAGAAAATTATTTCCCAAAATGATTCACGTTCTTTCTTTCACTGCATAGTCACAGTCGAAAGCATTCTTTCTTTTCCTATTCGTTGATTTGCGCAATTCTTTGAAACACACGTAAGACTGATTTTGTTTTGAAATTCAATTTTGGCATCGAATGAAGGATTGAAGGAAGGAAGCCCGTCAAAATTCCTGCCTTTGGTTTGTCCAAATAATAATGAAATTATTCAGCTTCCTCCTTACGAAATTGAATTATAAATGTTACATTGCATGGCAAATGTAAAAATGTAACGTCGGGTATAAGAGTTGACCCAGCACCAAAGCTGGTTGAATATTTAGTACCTTTCCTAGCGTGGTACCAAGAATGGTACAACAATAATCTATTTGCCGTTTGAAATGAAATACTTTAGACTTACTCTAATAAAATTGGAAATTTGAGATGATTAAATGTGAATTCCACTGACCGTTTGTATACTTTGGATTCGGAAGGAATTTGAAGGTCTAAAATGCCTTGTCGCTGCTCTCCGATTCAGCTAGATAAATCTCTCCAAGGAAATTTAACAAGTGATTACTGATGGGAATGGGATGTGAGTTTGATGTCTTCTACTCGTACTGGAGGCCTTTTGGTCCATGTTTCTTCAGAATTCCTGGATTAAATTAATCAAAAAGATATAATTAATTTGCTTGCAAAAACATTCAGTAAACTTTGTCGAGTCGACCTCATGGGATTAAATCCATCTTGAAAATCTGAAACTATTTGCTACATAACATAGGTACTAACCAGAAATAACTGGATGATTACATCCAGAAAACTGAAGAAAGAACTGAAGAAAAGTCTTCAGTAAAAAAAAAGCAAAACTATGGCTTCTTTTCAAAAACAGTGAGGTAATAACTAACCAGGAACCGGAATCACTTAAAATTGTAACTTTATTTTCCTAATAAATATGCAGGTGCAAAATGGTGAAATGCAGCCGTCAAATATAAAGCAAAATTGCAAAACGTTAGATCAAATGTCAGTTACATGGCCTTACCATTGTCATTATGCCGAGTATTAAGTTATCAGCCGCGTCAAATCATTACAGTTTTGGGTTAACATGTTAACTCGAACTTTTTATCATTTGATGATATTCGGAATCCGAAGATAAATAAATATACTAATGAATAGCGGTTAGTATTTGTTTGAATTCCAAATCGTGTTTTAATTGAAAAAGAATTACGAGTCCCACGGGTAGCTCGTAATGCTCTCATGTTCAAATTCCATACTAGTGCAAAATTTTAAAATTTTCAGGACATCATAATTTTATAATTGAATGACGATTTAGCTTTCTAACCACCTCTAATACGACGCCATTCTAAATCATCCACTCAATCTGTTAAGGACTTGAAGTTCTGCATTTGCAAAGCTATGTTAAAATTTAATTTTTTTTAATCTAAAACACTACCTTCAATTAGACATTTTCCTTTTATCGAGATCAGTCGGTATTCAACAGTACCTCCCAAAACTTATCGTAAAGGTACAGCAGTACAAGTACAAGTACACCCAGCCACCATGCAAAATTGCTATGTCCGTGTCCGTGCACTTTTGATCTTGTCTAATCTCGCTTTCGATTACGAAGTAACTTTTAAACTCGCCACATGTGAAACCTTAATTTGCAACTAGTTATTAATATATTCAGAAAATGTACAGTTAGTTGCGGTAAAGAAATTGATAATTTGAGATTAGTGCTTCCTTGAAGAAACACTACTCGTCCAGCGAAAACTCACAAGAACTAGAACACAATCCAAATGCAAGTCCGATTTTGTGTGCGGACGTGATTGGAAAACTTCACTTTTCCACTCGTTGTATGCAAATGTGAAGTTTTGTCCATGACACATTACACCGTACGTGGTAATAGAAATAGTAATTAAGCCGGCTAATGTTTATTTAACACTAGCCAAGTGCGTGCATAGTTTGACGGTCCTTCCCTTACCGGTTATTACAAGTTTGCCCTGCACTTTACATGGTGGTTCATAACTTTTTACACCAACACTAAGGCAATCCCCCAGATTGCCTGAATAAATTGAGGTATACGTATTCAGGGAATATTCTCTAGAATCTAGTGAGCTATTAGACTCGGCTCGGCAGTCCAGCTCGTCAAACACAAATTTTTATAAAGTTTAAGAGCACTTACAAGTCAATTCTACTTCAAGTGAGTTAAGATTTACGATACGAGATCAATTTGCCTGATAGATTGCCTTATGAATTTAACATTAAATTTTCTACAAAATGTGCCCAACTATTATCCGTAAACCCAAAGTTCGGCTCTATCGGTGATGGTTATGAACCACCCTTTGCACAACTGCAGAAAGATATACATATGACCACACTTCTTATTACTAGTAATTGTCAAGTAATGACATAATAATTTATTGCCATTAGTTGAATTCTAGTATCGAAAAAATGCAGCACAAATTGTAGTGATGTGTAGAGGATCTAGTTCAAATATGCCGACACAAATAAATGTAATATTTCCTGATTGCTTGCAATTTCAATCGTAATCTCCTACTGGTGTAGACTGCAGGTACAACAATTTGCATTACTGATTATAATCTCGTTTAATTTTTTACTGTGACATATATACACAAAAACAGAGAGAATTTTCTTCTATAATGCTACTAGATAACGCATGTATTCAATTTTAATATCTGATGTATCATTGTTTGTAGTCTCCTGCTAATGTCAATGTCACCTCACGCAGCAAAGCCTAGTACTTCTTAGCGTAGGCAAATCACAAACAATAAACGAGCAAAACGAACCGTGATCTGTTCTTGGAACGCCGTATAGTGTTTCACCACTGCCAAAAATCCTTGTAACACTGATTTCTAAAAATCCGGACACCACACACTTCGTCAGCTCGAAATCTCAGAATTATTATTCTACGTTTTATAGTGACACCCAAAAATCGTGTTAAACATTTTAATTTCTGGTGGAGTTGATATGGGACGATAGTCCAATGTGAGATTCTTATAAAAAAAATTCACACCACTGCCGGAATTTGATGAATAACCACACCCGAAGTGGAAATTAAAATAGATGATGTCGCCGACGGTCGTTCCTGGGGATAAATATTATTACTCGCACATTATTTCACGGTAGTGGTTCTAAATACTTGATATTAAAACGTGTGAGTGAGTCTAGTTTTCTAGGTCGTCGTTGTCGGTCACACTTACACACGACAACGGGTTACACGGGTTTCAAGTTTGCAGTTTGCATGGCGGAAGGATATACATAGGATTCATGGCATGAAATTTTTCGCACTCCGAACACCCGACATGTACTACTACTACTAGTAAAAAGCACTAAACACTATTCCACTACACGCCCAAAAAACATTATAACATGCTGCAGGCTTATTACGGAATGACTAACTAAAATTACGTGACATAAAATGACATCACTGGGTTGGGTGTCCGTGTATTATGCCAATACCTGACTGGTACATAGACTAGACGCGACGGTAATATTTTCTCCTATAACTAACTTACTTATAGTAACTCGGTTTTTTAAATCAATGAATCACGGACAAGAACGTGACTTCTTATACACATGATTCATTCTAATTCACGAATTAAGTGTAAGAATACATGCAGAGAATATGCGAAGGAAATGGATACAACACACTAGTTTGATCTTCCGACAGTTTTTGCCTTGCAACTTGCAAGTAACCCATTTTGTATATACAAATTAAGATTAGATGCGGTTCGGACGTTCAAAATAGTAATTTCAAGTGTCAAGAACATGAAGGTTGAAGGTTTCGTCTGGAGATATAATAACTATATTCTGATTCGACGTTACTAACTATACATTAGATTCTTTTTAGGTTTCCCTGGAAGGGTATGGTTGGAATGTTTAAAAAAGTAGATCAAAATTCTATAAGCATCATAAGTTGACAATACATGATTTTGCTCAATGTAATGAATCCGGTTAGTTTTTAAAGTGTACTGGTTTTTATATGAAAAGAAACTCCTTGATAAATTTTTGCCGTAAAGAGGATCCGAGAACTTACGTGATTGAATAGACCTTTCAGCACAACATTTTTATGATTTAGGAAAGTAATGTTATGCCATACGTAAAAAGAGAACCCTTGTATTACTAAAAATGTCAAAAAAATCTGAATGAAACTTATGGACAAACCTTGAGTTTTGACTTTGAGCACTTTTCAGCTGCACTGTATTGCTACAAGACTAATGGGTAGTGATTGTCGAACTGAGAGTAAGAGTGAACGTGGAAGATTTGGGTCATAATATAATAGAAAGGGTTAGAAAAAGATAGGAATGGAGCGGGTGACTAATTTTTTATATGGATATTGCGATTGCAAGTTAGTGAAGCTTACATTAGTCGTCGTGTGAGCAGTGTGCATGAGATTTTCAGTGTTGTACAACTTACTAGTAGTAGTGTAGTAACATTACTAAACCTTTGTCTGATTTGATTACATATAGGATCCGGATCCATCCATATATAACATGAATCTTCTTCATATCATTTTAACTCTAATCCATTCGTAAGGATAAGATTCTGTAGTCAGCATGCAGCTATTGTGCGTAGATTTTAGCTTCAGGCATTTAGTTATGCACGTTTGCACGTTGGCGTTAGATTCGATCTCTAAAAAGAGTATAAGAGCATCTGGACATAAAAAACTGGAATGGCATGGATGGCCTTGTCAGAGAAAAAGTTGAAGTTGAAAGAGCAAGTCATACGCTCGCGTGGGTGTCAAAATATATTCATTTGTGGACTCCGCGAGAGGAAATCCAACATCCAACTGACGAGTTTTAATTCGACACGAATAACAAGACGTTCTAAAAGTCAACAAGTTCATTCTGGATAAAACTCAATGATAATTTTTTATTTTGATCCTTGTTTGCTAACTGTAGATCATTTCAGAGTTTCGAATGTAATATTCGGTAGAATTAGCACACATGCAATTCTTTCAAGGTGCAAAGTAATTCACATTCAATTATGACTTTATCAACTGTATTTGAATTTGAATACATTGGATGCAACGGATTTGTACCTAACATTGTCAGAAATTGCTTGATTTGGTTCTTTCCACTCACCAATAAAATTTGGATTTTCATTGAATTTACGGTCATACCCCACAGGATAGGAACACCTCTGGATAAAAGTGATACATACTGTCTATAGACGTCCCGGACCTCTTAACTTCTATCAGGATGCTCTTCCCTATTCTTACACATTCAGTAAAACAATACATCAACAGGATTTAGAACTTCCTAATAGACAATTTCAATAAAAACGATCCTGGGGTCATATACATGAAAGCGTCTTTCCGTTCACTTTTTCCCAGTTGTGTTCCGTTCGGATACATTGTATATCATGGCGCTTCATCATGTCATTGCACACAGAAGATAAGTCATCACCGCAATGTCTGTCAAGCAATATTCAGTCGCAGAGCAGAAGACCGATATCAATCACGATATAAAATATTATTATTTGATTTTTATCGAAGGAAAACACCAATCCCATAAGGAAATGCACCCAGCCAATTCGGACCAAACGCCAAATAAACTTCGTTTCTCTAAGCACATGGTAGTGAAAAGTGAATTGGCGTTCGGTGATAGGTCAAAGTTTGACCTGTAAAGCCGATATTATTAGGCTTGAAGAAGCCGGGACTCATCGTAAATGATATGCCCGATACTTTCTTTGATGATTCCAAACGACTGTACATTAGTGTACATCCATTTTTACTACAATCGAATAACGGTTTACCGAATTTGGTTCGGCACTACAGATTTCCCTACGGCGTTAGTGTGATACACTTATTCTGAGCTTGCACTTTCCTTACAGTAATCGGTTATATCTCAGTTAAAATTACTTTTAATAAATATAACGCGCAATAAAACGATTCTGGGCGCCGAATGGTTATGCAGGCTTATGTAGACGATGACATCTTAATCGTACAGAGAAACCGAATAGCGATTACTTTATAACACTGAAGCGGTAAAACCTTGAGAATAACGGATTTGGAATACAAACCATGTAAATTTTTAATTTGGAGAAACAAAACTCGGGACACTGCGGCTAAGCTGTTATCAGGATTTGTGAGCCGTTTTGCGGTACGTTTTTATGTTGATTTCCATGAGCCCTGAACAGAAAGTTCTTGACAGAACGAAATGTTGGACTCTCTGATAACAGGACAATTCCGCTAGACTACAAGACGCCAAAACGAATCCTGAAATGTCTCACCCTCAAACCATAATTTTACTTTCAAGTTAACACAAACTCAACGAAACCAAAAAGGGACTCTCGATCCCGAACCACCAACCGATATAAAGGAGAAAAATATTCTAACTCTTTGAGATCAAAAAATTCTAACCTCTACATAGTTTTCTTCTGGGACATTTTAACATGTGTACGGGTTACATATCAGCGGCAACGACAAAGAGGATAATATTTGATTAATTTTACTGCAATGTCCAACTCAAACTATAATTGTATTTGCCTAAGAATCTGTCAATTAAAAAGGATTTGATTGGGCTGTGCGAGGAAGAATACCGTTTGCACGATATTATTTTCCGGAAAAACAGAATGATGGGAATAAAAGCGTATTCAGATTCAGACTCATACAGGAAATGCCAAAACACGAATACTTTATGAATAGCTCATAAAATTAATTGAATTCAATTAATTAACGAATATTCACGAATTCGTACATGAAAACCTTTAGCTTTTACATCAATAAAGATAATGCCTGATCTTGAAAAGTATTTTCGAGCGGAAAAGTATTGTTGGCTATTGAATTAGCTGTCCCTTGTAGTGTGGTTCATTAACAAATGCCGACGTTCCAAACGACAAAAATCAAAGCAAAACGCGATGGCATGTTGTTGTTTGATGGAAAATATAAAAATACCATTGTTGCGATTAATATTTTTTTTCTAATTCACGCGATTTCATTACAAATAATGATCACCTATAAAATCATTTAATTTTCTCTTAAATGTTAATGTAATTTTCTGAATGAATCTCCACGAAGGTATTCATTCCGATAAGTATAAAAAGCAACGACCATCTTACAAGTCAGTCAACTTTTTTGCCAACTTGGTTAGAAAGGAAAACTTTTAACTTTATTCATAATCATTTCCAAAATGCGCACTCTGTCAATTGTTCTACTTGGTCTGCTACTGGTAGCTTTGGTGCAACAGGTTAAAATTGACTCATTATAATTGGCTACATTGGTTTCGTAATTGGAGTACGTTTCAAAACATACTTATCGTTCATGAGTCTAATTTTGAAATTATATTTACAGAGTGAAGCTGGGGGAAAGAAGAAGAGAAAGGCTTGCAAAGAGAAAGAAATTGATGCCAAGGAACCCGCTGAACTGCAAGCCATAGAGGACTGTATCAATAAGAAAGCAGAGCAAGATCCTGAGAATATTGGTAAAATGCACTAAAGTATTCCTCCGAACTATTACAAAATCATCTCTACAATTCATAAACTTGACATTAAAATCCTACAATTATTAATTTAACCCTCAGCTAATTTGTAAAAATATTTTACCGTATACTGAGTCCAGTGGCTGACGTTCTTGTAACGTCTGTGATTAGCGTTTTATATAAATGATGCTTTTTTCTTGTTCAAACATTTAGATTGGGACCAATGTCAAAAAGACTGTTATGCAGAGTCTGTACAGCCAGCGAAGGGCGAATGTGATGGAAAGACCAAATTCTTTGGCGACGTTAAGAGTAAAATTGCAGGTGTCGTTGGAAAAGTCAAGGGGTTCTTTGGAAAGGGCAAGAAGGATAGTAAAAAAGGTCTAGCTAAACTCAAGGAAGGTTTGGACGGACTTGTTAAGAAAGCAAAGGACAAATTCTCTTCCTTTTCCAAGACGGCTGAGGCAGGTATGGATTTCGGCGATGAGTAATTTAAAATTTTAGTTACATATTCCAACAGATAGATTTTTTCTAAAGTTATAATTTAGATTTTTGAAAATGTCGATTATAAATCGTTTGTCAACATTCTGTATTCATTCCTAATAAATTTACAGTTCTTGCTCTTCAATCATTACATCGAGTGAGTCGTGTAATATTTTATCCATAATTCTTAACCCAACTGCAACTGCACCAAATAAAATGCATGAAATAGTTTTGCGAGTACTTCTTCTCGACATTATTCCATGCTACTATAAAGTGATACATGATGGGGATTAATAATTATCCATACAACGTAATCTTGAACACCTCTGTCAAGTAAATGTCAATTATTAGACAGGTTAAGAAATTGGAGAAAGTGAAGTTTCACTTACATTATTTTCCCGAAATTTCAAACGAATTGCAACACCGCATCCGACAGATTGAAGAAAGTTGATAGGACTTTCCCTACCTTTTGGTGTTATGGGGGAAAGTACTTTCCCTGTTCCTTCAATATTTGCGGGCATGGCTTCATATGGATTTTTGGAAAAGCTGAGATTGTACTTGTTTAGGAAGTAGGCCCGGAAATTATTTTTTTGAAAAAGTTCAGATGAGTCATTTGTGAGACTTTGGGATTATTTTGGAAACAAATTATAACGTACATTTTTATCAAGGATGTTACACGAGCTAGTCCTATTACTAGGATAGCCAATTACCAGGGAGCCGTTACAAAATTTCACTTCTCACACTTTTTCATGTCCGGTAAGGTTGTTATGGTGTTTTTATACAATTTACAGGCAAGGCATGTTGTATCCGAACACAATTAATTCAATTTCAAATGGGAATTTAACGTTGGATGCATTTTGTCAAATGGCATGGCGATTTGTACACAGTGCGCCCAGAGTAAAATATGCGTGTTTACTTTTTTTCTGTAACTGGCTATCCTAGTAATAAGATTAGCTCGTCCAAGGCTCCTTGACAACCATCTCCCCGCCTTACAAGGTTAGCTCATCCGCAATTTGTTGACGGAAAAGTTGTTTGTTTTTGGCTTTGGTATTAACATAGGGGTAGATGGAGGTTGTACACCGGATTCAATGGCGCTACAACTCAGAGTGATCGAAATCCGAGATTTCAAATTTTCTGATTTTCAAACACGCATGAGCTAACATTGTAAGGATTTGTTTACGAACCTAGAGCTCGTCCTTGCATTTTATGAAGTACGCCTCGAAATAAATTTCTAAAAAATTGATGCATAAATCTTAAAAAATATTTCCATTATTAATTGCTAGGCAACTCCAGATTAGCAATTCCCCTCCTCCTGAGTCCATTTCACACAACCTTATAGCCCAAACTAGTTTTCCGAAAAATTTTCAAAAACTTGTGATATGGATTGAGCCTCACTCGCGGCGTCGCGGCTGTACTTTTGCTTGGTACATATGTACAGTCGACATCGTCCCGCCCGGCCTGTCTCCGCCAACTAGAAGTACCAAAAATAATGTGTGAAACACGAAACACCTTATGTTTACTTTTCCAAGAGACCATTCCCAAGGTCCCAAGAAAGGGTACTTCATAAAATGCGTATCAGACATTCTCCTAAACAAATTCCGAGCCCACTTTTTAAAATCCAAGGTAAATAAAACATCTCCCTTAAAGGTAGAGCAGTAGTGAAAATAATTTTCAAACTCTCCATTTTTG
>JAQFYE010006518.1:0-10709 GCA_034694305.1 Protaphorura glebata
GATCTGCCAATATAAAAATTATTTCATTCGATTCAGCGGTTTTGGCTGTGCAGTGTTTTTTATGGATATATGGAGATATGGAGATATGGAGATCGCAACGAAACTAATATAGCGGGATAGCCGAAACGTCTATACTCTTATAAACTTTCTCCTCTCAAAAACTCTCGATTCTCAACAAAAAATTATTTTACATTACCATGTCCTAACCTGTATACTTTATACTCTTGGATTATAATCGGATTTTTTTGCCTTCCAGAAAAATCATGAAACATCGATTATAATCAAAAAAATCGGATTATAATAAAAACAAATCGGATATTTTTGATTATTTAAAAAAAATCGTGATTTTTGCGAACCCTGGAATAACCTGACAATGGTACACTTTGTTGTGGACAAATTATGAGGTTAACTTACGGGCTACGGGGGTCTATCATTTTGAGGGGAACTTCGGATCGACTATTAAATTTAAAACTTTTCGATTCTACAGTCAATACATGAACATTGATGAGTCATACATTAAAAACACAAATTAACTGTCTAATTAATGACTAAGGCCAACGAATATGTGAATTGTCATGAATTTCTTGGATTCAGGAACATGTGTCCGGGGCAATGGCACACAATCCAATTCGTCTCATTTTCATTCTCAATCCCGAAGAAGAAACACCGGGATATTTAAAAACACATGTGCTGAGACAAAAGTGAAAGTCTGAACGGGAAAGGAATAAGGAAAAACTGGCAAATTGAGAAGGAATTTATTAAAAATCACAATAATTCAAATCTAAAGAGTCGTCGAGATGCCACTGACGAGGTCAAAGGTTAAACAAAGTCTGCAAAATCCTTCCACATCGTCAACAGAATCTGTAAGTCATTTCCACTTTCAACTTCCAACATCCAAGTCTTATTCAAAATTGAAATATTATTTTGGATAAGAAATCATCGTGTGTATTTTTTCGATTCAAATCTGACTGCCGGTGTCAGTTGATGCATTTATTGACGAGGGAACTACCCGAGATGCCAAAAACCGATTCGGCCACAAAAATTCATAGCGGTTGCTAGAGTGGCCAAACTTATTATGCCGAAGTATTTTTTGCCACGGCCACAAAAAAAATAAGTTTTTTGAAAAAAGGTATTTGTTTTCAAGATTTTAGCATGGAAAATCATACGGAACTTTTGCAAATATCTGACCCCAAGACGCAAAATTTCTTCTAAAACTGAAAAAAAAAATTATTTTCAGAAAGTCGTTCAAATTTTTTGAATTATTAATTAGAAGATAAAAAACATCTAGATTTTGCATATTTGCATGCATTTCGGCGATGTTTTAAAGATTCAATGATTTTCTAAAAGAAAAAAACTTTGTGTCGGTTTTTGAAGAAATATTCCGTCTTAAGATCAAATTTTGATGAAAGTTCCATATGATTTCACCATGCTAAAATCTAGAGAACAAAGAGTCCCCCCTATGCACTTTTTTCAATAAATTTGTTTATTTTTTTGTGGCCGTGGCAAGAAATACTTCGGCATAATAAGTTTGGCCACCCTAGCAACCGCTATGAATTTGTGTGGCGGAATCGGTATTTAGCATCTCGGGTAGTTCCCTCATAAGAATAAGACAGTCCAAGCTATGTCATCATTTCTACCAGAACATTAATTACTGCCAGTACTTAATTCAATTCGAATCATTCAGATGGACGAAAATGTTGTGGATTTGGGTGGAAAGGATGGACAGAACCCGAAAAATGGACCTTGTCTTGGCGAGAACGATAATCCAATGTTGAACAATGTGGTACGATTTCAATTATATTCACTCAAATGCGCTCAGTTCTAGATGTGGAGATATCTGGTAGAATATTCTGTAACAACATTGTATTAAATTTTGTCTCTACACACAGGTACTGACGACACTATTTGAATATGTCAAAAGCAAGGATTTGAAAACGTGTCGGTTGGTGTGCAAACAATGGCACGAATTGACGCTTCCATTTGTCCGCTCTCAATTTCAAGTTAGGATTTATGGACCGCGCCAGTCACGTGTACGTGGAGTTAAAAATTTCATGGAACTCATTAACTCAAACACACCGAGAAATCCATTCGGATGTTACAACTTACGCTTTTTTGACACGACGAAGGGACTTGGTCAACAATTTCTTCAAACTTGTGGAGACTCAGTCAAGGAAATAATTCTGGATTGCGATTGGGAAGCTAACCGAACACTTGAAAGCGTTGCTGAAATTCTCAAATCAACTCCAAAGTTGGAGTCACTGACATTACCAACTTCTTATCGGAATTCTAAGGATAGCACAATTGTACAATTATTTCCTCGTCATGAAGATACAAAGCCGAAATTGTCTTCTTTAAAATACTTGGCACTCTGGGGGTCATCACTGGAACCTAATATTTGCCCAACATTTTGCGAGGAACTATTTCGAGCAGCTGAAAACATTTCAAGTCTGAATTTGGGTTCTCCGATGAGCTGTTTTAAACGGGATAGAAACACTTGGAAGAGAAACAATGATTACAGATTTGACAATTCTTTTCTTCAATGAAAAACACTTGGAGATACTTCGTAGAATGGCTCTGAAAGAAAAGGGATTAAAATTGAAAAAACTTGATTTGCAAGATGACGGATTAAATGATCGCTTCATTGGATTTGATCTAGTTGAAATATTCAAGAATAGTTTAATCGCTCTCCGTGTCACTCAATACGACGAATTGCTCACATTTCATCAAATGCCGAAATTGAAGCGATTACACTTGAGGGCAGTTAAAGACATCAATCAGAGCTGTGACAATTTCGGATATCTTTTCCCTTCATTGGAGGAATTGCATCTTGACTTTACTATCAGATCTGAACCGTATGTGTATGACATTTTCGTGAACGGGACTGAAACCTGCCCTACTTATAAATCATCAACTCTTCGATGCTCTCGTACCAAAATCGAACATCTCAACCGAATTCTCACAATTTTCCCCAGAACATTGCATTTTTTCGAATTACTGCTTGATCCGGAAGATGGGGTCGAGGTCATCAAGAAAATATGGACTCAGATGACACAGTTGGAAGTATTAAGTATTTCCGGTACATTCAATACGACTGAGAATATGGACTCATTGGTCACGGGAATACCAGTCAGGCGATTGAAGACATTGAGCGGTATAAAGAAATTTTCCAAGAACTCGCTTCAACAACTGAAAAATTCATATCGGGAAGTGAAAATTCGTAACCACCGAACAATTGTAAAAAATAATTTGGATCTTCCATCGATCCGGAATCTTAAAAGTAAGTCGCATTTTCGCTTGGTTAATTGTTTCGATACCTCTTTAGTAGAATATATATTTTTAGTCTGAGGAAACATGACTCTCCCCTTGGGGATATGATTTTTTTAATAACAGATCTGAGATCACTAACACTACGGCTGATTGGAACAGACGAGGGAAACCCAACCGAGAACAAATATTATCTGACTGATCTCACCGCTTATTTCGGTTTGTACGCTCTCAAGTATCTTCGACATCTAGATGTATCTGGTTGTGAGGTAAAAATAAAATTACAATTAATGAACCGCAATTTAATTTTTTTAATGTGCGATACTATCTTGGTTTTTTGCTCTCCAGTTTTCGACATCGTGCTCCAGACTATTGGTGAATGACAAAGACCTCATCAATTGGAAATTTAGGTCAACCACCGACCAAGAAATAATTCCAACAGAATGGAATTACAGGACAACCCCGGATCATTACGCGCAAAAGTTCTAAGAATTTAGTACGAGACTTGAACGACCCACATACAAGGTGGTTCATAACCTATCAACGAAATGTCTTTGGATATAATAATAGCGTTGATAGGATACCGCAGGAATGGCACGGCAAGAGATCCCCGGTCAGAATTGGCTCATCTTTGGACATGTTGTAGCCCTTGACCTCCTGAACAATGTTTGTACAGGTCCCAACACGAAGGGTCAACTCTGGTGACCTCCAGAGGTCACCAAAGGTCGACCTTCAGTTCTATAATAACCTCAAAAATGACCCCTACAAAAGTTGTTCCACTCATTGAGACAAACAACTTTTTCCTGTATCATTTTCCTCTTCGGTCAACCCCCGAGGTCACAGGTCAATCCATTGAAACATGACAGTAATGTTCACATTGACCTGTGACCTCGGGATTTGACCGCAGAGGAAAATAATAGAGGAAAAAGTGGCTTGTCTCAATGAGTGGAACAACTTTTGCAGGGATCATTTTTGAGGTTATCATAGAACCGAAGGTCGACCTTTGGTGACCTCTGGAGGTCACCAGAGTTGACCTTTCGTGTTGGGACCCGTACAAACATTGTTCAGGAGGTCAAGGGCTACAACATGTTCAAAGATGAGCCAATTCTGACCGGGGATCTTTTGCGGTGCCATTCCTACGGTATCCATTATTGAATAAGTAGGAAATTACGTATGTCCATTATATAGTTAATTAATTGTAGTGAGCATTTTTTATATCTTAAATTACGACTTAAAAATTTAGATAAAAGAGATACATATATAAATACATTGAATTTTATTATTTTTTGGCCTCGGTCTACATGTACGTTTTTATAATCAATTTTTTGACTGTGTTGAATTTATTTTCTCAGGTTGCCCCGCATTGAATGGGAATAGTTTGTAAAAAGGTTATGAAGGAAATTTTAATACATACAATATTGGCTACTACACGGATATAAAGCAATTTTACTGGTCTTCGGCAATAACCCATGTGCATAGGAGTGCAAGTACCTGGAATTTGTTGAAATACAGAAAAATTGAAGGTTCACGTTCAAATAACAATGACAAACATGAAGCAGACTTTCTAATTTTGACAATACGTTGTTTGCAAGTCAAATATAACACGAAAGTCAGACTGTCTACGTATAAAGAACATTGCTTTGTGTGAATGTCATTGCATTTGCTTTATTATTTACTCATAATCCAGGACATTAATCGTGGGGAAATACCACTTCATCTTAAAGTCGTGTATACATATCATTTCTAATCCCATATTTAATTAACCGTCTTCAATAATTTTAACAACACTAAGGAAACAAAATTAATATTTAAATTATCTTTAAAAATATTACGAATGGAGGGAATGACTAAAGGATTTTGCCAAAATCCAGGTCCATCATCATCCATGACAGTAAGTTCTAGAACCTAGGTCAGTGTGAATTGTCACATTATGTATCTACGCCCAGGGTTCGATTCCCTAGGACTTAAAATGTGTTCGTCCAAATTATTGTTACGTAATTATTTACAGAATCGGACTTTTTTTTGGATAGCCTGTCAACATGCATTTACTTATTTACTTGTGCGTTGTGAGTTTGTCAGTCAATCCTCTCGAGTCAATCTTTTTCAAAATGTAATTAATTACGATTACAAAAGACACCTTAATTTCAAAATGTAATTCATCATATACAATTACAAATTTCACAAGAACTACAAAACTAAATTCCTTGCAATTACAATCACAAGCAGAAGAATTAGATATTTAATTACAAAAACTGAAAAAAAAATCCAGCCATTTTCTCACCAACAGATGAGTAATTTTGATTAAGACCGTAGATAAAATTACAAACTTATTTCAAATTACTGTTACGAATTGTTATTTGTATGATACAAGTTCTAATCCGTCGTAAAAATTAATGTGTGTGGTTCACAGAATAGTGACAATCGTTTTAAATTTTCTTTAGGTTAATTTATTTCTTTAAGATTTTATAGGTTACCGTATCTTTATCTATGAACTAGGTTCTGTATTGACGGATATCTCTTGCAGTTCTCTGATTTGAAATAAACGGCTAAATAAATAAATAATAAATAATGTTTTCCGAAAGTCCGCAGAATCGTATTCGCCGACAAAGTAGGTTTATCACTTGTCTCTGCTTTCCACGTCCAACCCCAAATTTTGCATCATCGCATCGCATCATGGTGGATGATAGCCTTACTGTCCGTTGATCAAAGATTTTCCTCCTCCTTCACACCAAAATCCACTCCGCAATATCTAGTTTAGATTTAAACTTTTAAATCTCTTCTTGCTGCATTTTTGAGTGTACTTAAAATGAAACCTCGATTAGCAAGTTTAAATGTAATCTTTCTCTTTCGGGAACCCAAATATTTAACGTAGCAGTCCGACATGACTATTATGTAATACAGAAGACTGAGGAGTTGGATGAAAATCGTCCTCATCAGAAACGAAAAGTTGAAACTGCAAATTTTCCAAGTTCGACAAACAAAATATTCGAATTTTTCAACTTTTGTAGTTGCCAACTTCACCGATTTTTATTTTTATTAGCCAACTTGGAATTTGCCAATCTCACTCAACCGTCAACACCATTATTATGTAATTAGTCACCATCTTTGCATTCAATGGTCAATATTAAAAGTAATTGTAGGGTAGGGTGGGCTAATACGCTCCACTATCGAGCGAGTGCGCTAATTGGCTCCGCCCCTGAACTACATGAGCGTATGTGACTAATAAAGCACGCCCGCAATTGGGAGTGACTAATTCGCACACCTTTCTGACAGATGGAAACCAATAAAAAAGTGTGCTAATTTACCCCTATATCTGGGTATATCAATCTACCTTTGGGCGGGCTAACGGTGAACAGTTGTGCTAGTACGACACTCCCCCTTAACTACACGAGTTGCACGCCCACAAATGTCGGATGGGGATAATTAACTCACTTTTTTCAAATATACAAATTCAAAGTAACTAATTGCGATTCCAATTACGTAGTTGTGTGATAAATACTTTTATTTGGCCTATACGGTTAAGGAAGTCCAACGGATAAGCACGGTAACGTGTTGAACTGAATGACAAATATTTAATAGTTTATTTTGCATCGATGTTGAGACTTGAGAGATGCGCATCAAATGCTTTACAAATTTTAAACGACTTTTTTTTCTCAAGATTGTAACTGCAGAAATGTGAAGGAATGTTTTAAAACAAATTTTCATTATTTATTTTCACAGATTAGCCAGAATGAAGCGTCTTCTGAAAGTGGGCATGAGGATGAAGAATCTGAATGGTTAGATCAACCAGAGCATGCACTAATGAACAATGTGGTAAGATTTGTATTTTTTAAATGAGGTTCAAAAAATTCGATTAAGAAAATTTGGTGTCGGGTTCCTGGTAACCATGTGATCTGTGATGACTCTCCATTTTCAGGCGCTTTATTATCCGCACATTTCATAAATTATTTTCCCGGCTGTGGTTTTTGCTGGGCTTCATCACATAATTAAACAAACAGCCAGCATCATCTCAATGTTATCATCAAAAATATTATTTACTAGCATTAAGCCCGGCCATACGGCCGGGTTATAAAATAACCAAATAAAATACATTACGAGATACTCTTGGCCGGGCTCCTCCCGGCCACTGTTATTTTAGTAGGTTCCAAGGGAAATAAAACCCTTACCATTCTCTCACATTTCCTCAAAAATACAACAATAAAACATTTTAATTACATTTGTTTGCTAAGCAACCTCCTAATATTAGTATCACTAGCCAGCCTCTCAGTCCATCTCCTATCCGTTTGTCACATTTCCTCAAAAAATCAACATTAAAAATTTTAATTACATTTGTTTGCTAAGCAACCTCCTAATCTTTGCATCCCTACCCTCTAAGTCCATCCCCTAACCGTTTTGTCACATTTCCTCAAAAAATCGACATTAAAACATCTTAATTACATTTGGTTGCTAAGCAATTTATGAACAACTCTTGTTGTAATTACATCTCCTAACCTCCTGCAGCGTATTAGTGAATTTCCAAGTCCAATTTAGTTTGTCACCAAAAGAAAAACTTTTTTTGAACCACCCTGTAGGGTCAAAATTATGAACCACCCTGTTGTGAAGTGCATTTCCTAACCTACAACAGCGTATTAGTAAATTTTCAAGTCAAATCTCGTATTTTACAAAAAAAACTTCTTTTGAATCACCCTGTAGGGTCTTATTTATGAACCACCCTGTTGTAAAGTGCATTTCCTAACCTTCTACAGCGTGTTAGGGAATTACCAAGTGAAATTTCGGTTTAAAAAATAACTTCTTTTGAACCACCCTGTAGGGTCTAGTTTGAAATGAGTCACCCTGTAAATGCAGTGCTGTCCTGTGTGTGTGAATTCGTGAGTTTTCATAATATTGCGACAACCCTAACATTTGGTTGTGATTGGTAATGACTGTATATCGACTCATGCGTAAACAATTCAAAATTTCTCCATTCAGAGAAGGCAGAATACGAAGGCAGAATTTGAGATTTTTTTGAATAACTTCTGTTTCAAAATTTTTGATGAGAATAGGCAGGTCTACTATAAAAAATGTATGTAGCTCTTTCGAATGAGCCTAACCTAAACCCTGTACGATGAGAGATGTAGGTGGAGTAGCAGCTGACACCCTATATTTATTTATAGGTTTATTTTTCCGTAACTTTACAAATGTACGGACATGTAGGCAATTTGATCTATCTAAGATATTATGATTTTCATATTGTACAGGTTCTAACAAATCTCTTTGGATATTTGGACGGAGATGATTTGCAAATATGTCGACTAATGTGCAAAAAGTGGAATATTCTGTCACTTCCACTCTGTCGCACCCGATTCATAGTGAAGATCGCGGACATATGGACGAGCAATAAAACGATTGAAAACTTTGTAAAATTAATCAACTCCAACACATTAAGGATTCCATTTGGAAGGTTCTGTATGGGGAAATCTTTTGACTACACAAAAGGAGTCCCTCAACAATTTCTTCAACTTTGTGGTGAAGTTATTAAAGAAATTAATCTGGTAGGTTTTGTTGAACAGTGTCTGCGTTACTCAACTCCACTCCAAACTTAGAATCCCTTAAAATTCAAACCTTCAGTTCTGAGCACGGAACTATTCAAAATACTGTTAGATTATTTCCAAACGGAAAACCAAAATTGAGATTTTTAAAATCAATCGAGGAGGGAATTAAGACCCCAGGGGAAAGAAGGAGAGTATGTCCGACCTTCTATCAAGAATTGTTTGAAGCAGCAGAACATATTTCAATTATTAAATTCTGCATATTATTAAATTCTGGTGACTGTGTGGAAGTTTTGGAAACGCTTGAAAAACTTGGAAGAGAATCATCCATTGAAAATTTAGAACTTCCATTAGTGAATAAGAATGATTTGAATTTGCTAAGGAAGAAGGAAGATGGCACTTAAACCGCACCGGAATAAACTCAAATTGAAACAGTTATGTTTCGGTTTTAAAGAATATAAACCTGAAGATATATTCTATTGGTTCGAAATAGTTACACTTTTCAAAGACAGTTTAACCTCACTCACTTTTAGTTGTAGTGGATCTACCGCTATTTCAATAGCATTCCCTCGTATGCCGAACCTGAAATATTTAAAATTGGAGATACTTTACAAAAACTTCAGTCTAGCCTGTGAGAATGATAATTTTGCTAAAACCTTTCCATCCTTGGTGGAACTCCATCAATTGTTTGATGCTAGAGTTACGGAAAACCAATTTTATAATTTTATAATCGGACACGGCTTCTGTCCTAACATGCAATCATTCACAAACAATTAAAATCGGCACGGATAGAGTCAATCATATTTTGTCAATCTTTCCAAACTTGAAAAAGTTCGAATGTGAGCTTGATGAGGATGACGGTGCCGAGATCATCAAGAAAATATGGATTCATATGACACAATTGGAGGAATTAGATATTGGTGGAAGAATAGTAACGCATGAGACAGTTGACTCATTGATCACTGGAATACCAGTCGGACAAATTCAGAGAGATGGACCGAAACTGCAGAAATTCTTCGCTTCACTTGAATCTCTGGAAATCCAGGCTCGGAGAGACAAAATTACATCCCATACAAATCAAAACTATCACGATAATCCGTCTATAAGGAATCTAACAAGTAAGTTCATTTTCAACCATTCATACCTTACATTCTAGACACTCACGTTGCATAAATTGACTAAATTCCTTTATTTTGTTTTGATTAACAGATTTGAGGTCTTTGAGACTGAAATTACATACAGAGACGCAGTCGCCTGGGTATCATTTCAATCGTCTCACTGATCCGGGCGCTTATTTTGGGTTCTACTCGCTCAGGAAGATTCGACACCTCCAAATTCAGGATTGTGAGGTAAATGGAAATTAATGGAATCGTTGAGTAAGTCCATTGCAGCATGATGGTAAGGTTGGCCCATTCTGTCTCGCTGTGCTGGGGTTCGATTCCTCGGACTTGCACTCCCGGTGGTTGCTTTAAAGAGGTTTTTTCCACTGGTTATTCCTACTACTAGATGGTACCTACGTTGTACGTCTCTAGGCCAAATGGGAAGCAACCCAAAAATACGCGACGTTCAATTCGGCCTCAGCGGCTATGTCAATTAATGAGGTGTATTTTTTTTAATAGAATGGTTGACATTTTTGTTGAGATCGATTCGGGAAGTTGAGTTCGTTAGGGTGGTCCATATCTTTTTGCTCCCTCTGCCTCACAGCTAAATTATGGGAAGTCGAGATATACATTTTGTAGATAATCTTATGGAGGATGTACGGTAGTAAAACACTCCACTTTAGAGTACGATACACGTGTTCAGGCACTTTGACTTTATGACTGAAATTGACCAGACTTGAGTCAATTACATTGAAAATGTAATTAATTACAAATTACAAATTACAGCCTACTTTTGAAAGTATTTCAATTACAATTA
>JAQFYE010006519.1:0-10709 GCA_034694305.1 Protaphorura glebata
TTATTCACTGTTTCTGGTTGATCCTTGTCCGTTTCTAGACGAATAGTAGGGTCAATGATAAACCCGTCTCTTGTTACATTTTCTTAAAGTTGTTACGAATAGGTGGGAGTTAGGTCGAGGTCAGTTGTCATTGTCCAATGAAATCTAACACATTCAACGATTTATCCTTTCATTCGTTCTAGTTATAATTTTAAGCCTTTTTTATAGGTCTCCCGTTGGTCCAAGAATTGCACCGGACACCGTTCTTCAATCAGTTGCCACAGCTCTTCATGTGACGACAACTCAACCCATAGTTGGTCAAACTGGGAGCAGAGTTTATTTGGAAAATAATCCAGGTGTTTTCCTCAACCCAGAGCAGCCTCTAATACACGTACGTCATATTACTACGAGTTTTAATTTCTTCCGTTGATTTGTCTGAAAATAAATCATCAAATAATAAAGCGATATGAATTGTATTGTGTATGTTTTGTCAATTGATAGGCGGTTGCTGTAAATGAAGATGACATTCGGGTACAAGAGGACCGCGTGATGGGGGCTCGGAAGAAATTGGAAGAAGCTCTGCGAGCATTTTTTGACGAATGCGTTTAAACCAAGTCACACGGTTGGTTGTTACCGCAATATTTTGTTTTTGTACGGATTTTTCAAAGCTTTATCAGATTTAATAGCGTAGTATTTATTATCAACACTGACGTTTTTCAAGAAAGTACCGATCCTGGAGGGTTATCTAGGCTGTCCACGCATTACCAAATGTTGAATTAACCAAATTGATTACTCTCATTCTTGTAAAGTCGAAATCAAAGACTTCACCGAACCATGGAGTTCTAAACGAATTCCTTCTCCAATTGCTTTTCGCGTCAGTCTGACCTGAACCTGAAATATGACCCATAAACGTAAATGCAATCGCTCAACCACAGACGATGTAAATTTTGTTTTTTGTTTTGTTGACTTGTGGCAAATTAATATTTAGGTGAAGGTTCCCACTTAATATTTGTGTAAAGTGTAAGTGTAGTTCGACTTAACCGTATTCATCTATGTTTATTGGCACTTGATAAAGGAATTAAGATAAATAAACTATGTTAAAGTTTACACGTTTTTCTAACCGTTTTGTTGCGAAAATGTTCAGTTCAGTTGGATTAATTCCAATTCGAGCAATTTTGGTAGTCATTATTCACGGCAATTAATTAGGTCTAATTTGAGGTAATAAGTAGCGAAATCGGACACTCCGTATTTATGTGACTTTATTTTGACGTGGTTACATTTTGGAAAGTTTTGCGTTTTATTAAGTTTGACCATGTGACCTCTATTTTAGTTATTCTTTGGATGGACCATTTGTTCCAATAAATGATCAGGTCTGAAGAAATGCTCTATATCCGTGATTTGAAACTTGTCGTTCAGAATCATTGTAGTCATTCCAAATATTTCGACCCGTTTCCCATGGGCTTTGGCGGTCAATTCTTTCCCATTCCTCATTGGACATATCAAGTCGCCGTCCATATTTCCCCAATGTCGCCATTTGAAAGTAACGTTGGGAGGTTGTGAGTAAACTTGGAGGCATTCAAATGCGAATCCTGAGCTAAGAGCTGAGCGAAAAATTCGGTTAGACAAATGCGGATCACCCACTTTGCTAGCGCAATAGTATTCCGTATTCCCAACGAAAGCGTTGTATGCTCCAACAGCCGCTATATCTTCGAGTTCTCGCAAAGGCTCACCATTGACTGACATTCGAAATTTGTCTGCTGCGGTTGTCACCCATTCGGCTGGGTTCGTTCTATAGCCGAGTTCTTTCTCCCAATTCTTCATTAAATTCGTTATCATGTCTTCGAGTGAGCCTTTTTCGGGAACTTTCGTTCTTTCTAGAAATAATAAAAATTAGTCAATTGGAATCAAATGTGAGTGGTGCTGGGCATTTTTAGGTTCTCTGTGGTATTTGGCGAAGTATGGGGAAAATGAATTAACAATTTCTTAAACTTAGTCTTGTAAAGTCATGAAATGGCAGGTATGGCCTCCTAGGACTGTTTTATACTCTGAATTTTGTTGCGCGTTGTACATAGTGATGAAGTCAATTTCCTGTCCTTGACCATCGACTATTATGTTATCACGATTCATGACCAGAAGAGCAGAAAAGTTGGTATAATGGGATAGAATGCACGGGGTGTGTTGAGACGTGCATCACGGTTCACTTTTTTGGAATGATTGACAACTTTTCAGCCTTTAACTAGTTCGAAGTTGGAGTTAAATCCTGCATTCAAATACCTTCAGAGAGAACGATATAGGGTTGCCCGACTTTTTATTTCCTGTATCGGGTCGGTAATAGGGTTATAAAATTCTCGGGTATTTATTTTTCGGGTATATACCCTGGTGTTTACTCATATTGGGGCGGTATGATACAGAAATTGCTAGATGTTTACAATTTTTTACAATTTTGTAATTATCATAAATTGCAAAAGCTAAGCTGTAGAATTACGAGGCCACTTAGCACTTAGCACTAATTCAAAAATGTTTGGTCTACATTGTGTGAAATTTTACTTTTTTTTTAATTCAAAGCACCCGGGTATATACCCGCGGGTATTTACCCTTTACAATACAACCCTAGCCGGTAATGTATTATTCGATATTATGGTTTTCTGACATTACTGTCAAGAATCAGTTTTCAAAATATGACGAATATTAGTTTTTAAATTGGAAAATACCTTTCAAATAAAGTTGATTAACTTTGCTGTAGTCGGGTGGACTTCCGTTAAGCCAAGTCGCGTTTTCATGTTTTAGAACAGCGTTAAAATCTGTCAAGAAATCCAGTGAAGCTTTTGTTTCCTCCATTTTTCCAGGTTGAATGGGGACTTTTACTGTTGAGACGAACCAGCAATTTACTTATACGCTGTTTCGTTTTAACTTCTCGAGCAAGTATTTCAAAATAATTAGAATAAAAAGGGCTGTGGTAAGTTCAAGTTCAGGGGAGTTTCTAGGTTTCCAACAACAACGCATAGAATTAGTAGTTAATCTTAGACGATACACGATAGGAACCTTAATGACCATACAAATTAATATTTCATTATGGAATTCAACAACACGTATTTCAGGTGAATTATTATCTTGTTTTCTTCGGAAAGCAAGTAAAAACTAAGTTTGGAAATAAATGCGCGCTTGAGAATTTCTTTATGTCTCCATTCTCTAAGAAAATGTGAACTGTTGAATCTCAAGTGAGAATATTGAAAGAAATTTGTTGCCTTGTATTTGAATTCTAAATGAGAATATTAGTCGTAAGGTTACAATCGTGTACACTTCAGAGTTCAGAGATTGCAATTAATACTGGTGCTGGATACATGGTCCAGTTCCATTTCAAACGGTTAAGCAGCCATGAAACCACGATATTATATAATCGTCAGTTTTTTTTTTATTTAAAATCATTATTTTCATTATCCTGAAAACTGGTTAGTTAACAAACAAGGTCAGTTTATTAATTAATGATCCTAATCCTGTGAGAAGTGGAAAGCTGTACTGTTGAGTATTGAGATATAGCAACAGTACAGCTTGCTCTGGGTTTAGCAATGTATTAGATTTCTTTCTATCGATGATGATACGACTTCTAAATTTTGCATACACAGTGTAGTACAGTACTTTAATTAATGCGGTTTGTAGAGAAATCTGCTGAATACAATAATGTGGGCGAACTGCAAATGTGCGCTGTAATTCCGTTGCGTCATTCATTATAGGTAATTGGCTAGGCAATCTCGTATTTCGTTTCATACTTTCTTCGTGGTTCATAGGATTGCATAACATTAGCAAGTAATTATATAATTATACTCCGCACTTCAAAGCATTCATATCATTCAGGTAACCCAGGCGTACCCAGGAAATACTTATTTTTACTATTAGATTTGAAAATATTACATTACTTTTTGTGACTGTGAATTTGTGTTAGTGAAAACTCAAACTGCCTTATACAGTTTTATAATGGAGTCTGTTTGATAGACTTATTTTATTATCGTCGTTCCTTCATCCTTCCTGACCAACGATTTATTTCATTTTTATAAATTAAAATTATTTGTGGACGTGCATGAAAATAGTGTATGCATTGTCCACCTTTTATTCGACCTTTCAGTTACCATAATTACGTTCTATTTTTCTTCTAGCTCACGATTTCAATTTTGTTTCTATCAGGCTGACCATTTCTGAAAATTCGAAAACCGGGACACCCACAAAGTGCCATTATCTCTACACAGAATTCATTTTTGTACCAATTCCCTCTACACAGAATTCATTTTTGAACCAATTCTCTCTACACAGAATTCGAATTCAAATTGAAAATCGGCCCGAACCCGAAGGGCCGAGATTTTTTTACTTTCCTTGACAACATAACGTAAAATGTGGACAATTCGCCACATATTCACTGTAAGTTGGAGTATAACATTGATAATCGGCCCGAAGGGCCGAGATTTTTTGAATATTGCACTATGTTTGGGCAAAATATACTAAAAACCGGGATTCTCGGGACAGAATTTCCAAAACCGGGACTTTTTCGGGACGCCGGGACAGGCATTCAAAACCGGGACGATCCCAAAAAAACCGGGACGGATGGTCACCCTGCCTGTTTCCTTACAGTCGCACCATACTAAATCCAAAATTGCTTCAATTTTAATTTCGGTTTCTGTTTTCAATGATTTAATGAAATGTCAACTTTTTACCAGCTACATCAGTTGAGATTTAAGAATCAAAGACGTACTGCATGGTACTAGTAAATATTAATTGTAGTACTGGCATGTACTGGTTTCTTGGTTTCAACGTTTCAAAATCTACAGTCAGATTTCCACAACCAATTCCAAATCGTACAATCCTACATATACCGCGGGAAATTGGCCAAAATCAAGAACCCCGATCGGCTTAATTTCAATTCCCAAGTTTTTGTACTCATTCAGTCGTCCGGCATTCATAGAAATAAATAGGCAACTCCTTATCATCATTTCGCTTTGTGAACTATGTGGAGAGTTCGAACTCTTAGACTAACAATAACAATGCATGGGTTTTCTGGTTATACTTGAAATGCATCCGATCCATAACTACTTTACGATAATTTTGTACCTTAAACCGCCTTAAACCGTAAATTGACCGCTCTTTTTGACGATTTTCCTAAATATTCAGTACTATACATTTTTCCTTAGTCGATTATAAATTGGAGTTTCTCCTTACTACACGGGGTACCTCCTAGGTCAAAATGGATGTAATTTCTACCGCTACCAATTCATGTTATATGGAATTATGGACAGGTATTTTGTGAATTCCATTGACAGCGCAGCGCAGCGTAGGCGTCGCTTGCGAGTGAATTTTCGGGAAGCGCTTGATGTAACGAAAGGGCGACACAGAGAGTTTTGAGTGTTTCTGAGCATTGAGTAAATGGTTGAATGTGAGAGTGCGATGGATCGTTTCACGTCGCACTCGCCTTCTCATTCTGCCTTTCCTTTCCTTTGGATGGAAAGTTGTGAGAGAAGCTTTTTCTGTCCCACAATGGCCGGATAACTGGCGCTCAAGAATTCCATTTATTTCTGGGTCAGCCTCGGAGGTGAAAACGGCCTCGTTCCTCAATGGCTAATCCAACCCTTCCACCCAACCCACCACACACGCAATGGAATGGAATGGGATCTTCCAACTTTATTCCGCACGGACATCTACGCAATCTACGCACACTTAGCCCAATAAATTGACCTTGGAAGGAATTCGCAACAAACATTCGGAGAAGAATGGAGAAAGTAATGGAGGCGGAAACAATTACTTATTTGTGACTCAGTTTCTGGAGAATCAAAAAAAATTCATGTATTTTTAGGACTCAGAAAGAATTCCGAAACCGGAAAAACTGGCGCCTTGGCCTTTTGGGACATATAGGTAAGTGTTTGAGTTAATAATTTTGAAAACTACTTGTTTTCTTTTTTTTTAGTAGTAGAATTGTTTGGGTATTTTATCATAGAAATAGAATGTATGCCCTGTACTTTATTGAACTAAATATTTTCATATTCATTTCAATTTGGCTGACTTGAACTTTTTTAGTAAAATTATCGGAATACCTAAGCCAATTTGAAAACAACTTTATTCAGTTTATTCTCATTTATAATCTGTAAAATTAATTGTGGGAGGGACAGCTATTAGTGTATGGGTTTAAGATAATAATTTTGAAAATGAATGGTTTATGGTTTGTGCTGTGCTGCTTTTGATTTTTTTAATTATTAGAGAGTGATGCGGACCGAGTTTGAAGTTAGTGTCTGTTTACTAGTTGGATTAGGAATACGAAATACAATAAGAACTAATGCTGATTTTATATTCACTTCTGTAATAATAAAGTATTTGTGTAAGGTAAGGGAGATCAAGAATCAAGATGGATGGATGGATGGATAGATAGAGTGATAAATTATAGATAAAGGCTGTTTTTATTTGGTTCTTTATTTGGCTTTTCAGAATAAACTGTTGTAAAGATTTTCCAAACTTAATTAACTACATAATTGTTATAATTAATTACCATACCCTCGTTTTTCAGTCTCTGTACCATATTTTATGTCAGAAGTAGGGACCCCTAGTCAGAAGTATGTAATGTCACATCTTGAAGTTATGTATTTTTTTCGTCCCACCCAGTCTTAAATTTTTACATACAGGGTGACTACCTATATAAATTAGTGACTCTATCGTATCTCAGGATCCACGATTCCACGATCCACAGAATGCACCGATAGACCCAATTACCCAATATACCTTTGGAAAGATCAGCTCAAATGGGATCTCAGATACAATTGAAGCTGAACAGTTCAGTATGAAACCGTGTTTCACCATGTTCGCGCGTAGCGCGTAGTAAACTGAGAAAAATTCTATCGCAGTTCTCCTGCAGTCTTTTTATGGTCTTCTGCCGGAAAACCCGTGAAAACTTCAAAATTTTGAGTGAAAAGACTTCACCACGACATTATGTGCTATCTTTTTGTTTTCTAGCAGTTCTAATTGAGCCGAAGACCGAAGGACGACATTCCTGTTAAAAATGCCAAAAGTCAATAACAAATTCAGAGGTGCAGAACATGCTGCCAGAATCTCATATTTATATCAGGTAAATGAAATGCATGTCGACTCTGGTAAATAAAAAAAATTTAAGGCCATCATGATCAGGTACTAGGGATACAATTTTAATTTTGTGCTGAATAAAAAGTGAAAAATATAATTAATCCGAATTGATGTTCATTTTCAGGCGGCTGAACTGGTGGTGGACGTAGATTCGAATTTGGCTCAGCACTATGGGCAGACAATGAAGATTGTGGCTCAGAAAACACCAGCTAAATTGTGAGAATCTGCACCTTCTCGTTAAACTTTGAAAGAAGAAAAGAATTGAAAGATTTACTTGTATATACTGGTATTTTTTCCATGAAATATAGGGATTACACACTGAAAAGAACAATTTGTAAAAAATGCAAGCAAGTATTAGTAGTAGGGAAAAGTGCGACCTATCGTTTGAAACGGAGGAAACGAGGGAAAAAACAGAAGGGAAAGGGCTATCCTACTCAGGCAAGACATAAATTTTCGTGCAATGTGTGTAAATTACTGGTCTTGAATATTAAGCCCGAAGTTAATTTTTTTGCAGATTATTAAATGCCTGTCGTGCCAGACAGTTAAGTCTTTCAGTACAAATCCAAACTATCAGCTCTTCAAGAAAAACGAGAAACCGGAGAAAAATAAACAGGAATGCATAAACGATGGAGAAAATTCACATGAAATAATTAAAATCACAAGTCCGAATGAGAATGACTGATGACAGGATTAATTTAATCATTGGATATGTGCGTTGACTTTCGAGCAACCGCTGACCAAAGATACTGATACTGACAAACATGTATAAAACGTCTGGATCTCATATGGTTTGGCTTAAGTGCCGAGAAACCTGAAAAAAAAGATCAGGTCACAGAGAATCGACCATTCGAAAACACAATTTCAGATATGTGGTCTCATTTCGCATGACTTGTTTTTGTTGGAGTTTTCCTTTTTAATAAAGTGTTTAGTCAGATTTTATGTTGGCGTCGATAAAACTCCAGTTTTCCATGCAGTTGTGTGAAGAATCGGTGTATACAATTACTTAAGCTCCAAAAATAACCTGTCTGTTCTGACATGTTTACAAAGATTGAATGTTTCTAATCTTGTGGGCTACTACTGGCAGCAACAACACGAGGGCAACGGACGTGAACGGTTTACAGGGCCAAACTGAGTCGAAACATTTGACCACATTTGGTCATCTAGTTTGAAGTTGAAGCAAATCTTACTTATGAACAATATTATTACAAGTAATTCTCAACCGGTGGGTAAACCGCACTTCCAAGCCGCACTGCGCTAATGCCTAACGGATGAAGTGATTTTTAAATCCAAACATTTGTTCTGTCGTTTCCCCATTTAAATCAGGGCCAAGTTTGATATGTTGCAAACTATACAAACCACTTTACTGGTGTCAGGTTTCTTTTCGAAAAATAAATACTTGACATTGTACGTCTTCTACCGCATACCGTATGGTGAAACTAGTGAAACATTTCCGCTGAGATATTTATGGATTGCTATCAGACTGGCCTACGGAAGGTGGAGTGGAAGGTATTCCTGCGTTATCAGTCCGAGAGAGTCGATCACTCCACATACCGAGGGGTTGTCGATGAAATCCATTTTAACAATTTAATTGCATGCGTAATCTTAAAATGGGACGAGAATTTGGGCCGAAGTTCAAACCATTACAAAAAATTACGATTTAACTCCCTCTTTGAAATAAATACGGTCCACATGTTTTATGACTTCGAAAAAAAAGAAAGCCGTTCAATATTTTGGTATTTTTACAAAGCCTCCCTTTTTGAAAAAGGTGAGATGAATGAATTGAAAGAAGATTGAAATTAAAATATTCATTCGTACATGCATGGGAAGTTGGAGTGGTAGTAGTAGTATAGTGCAGCATTTGTGCATTGAGCGAGTGTTTGGTTTTTTTTTGTGCACTGAGTGAGTGGCTCGAGTTTGGCCATGCAGTTGAGTCAAAAGAAGCTTGGATGGTGCTTATGGTGTCCGGATGAAAGTGTCATGCATGAGGCGGTACCGCGGGCACTTGAGACTCTTCCCAATGAAGGAGATCCCAATCTCTGGAATCTCCTTCAAGGCGGGTAACAAACACGTCCGGGCGTCTTCCCATAATCATTCCAACTTCCGGACCTGCCCAAAATCATGGAAATGAATCCAAATCTCTCAGTCATCCGAAATGTGTCAAATAAATTCAACAGTCAGGCAATGTCCGTATTACAGCCTTGATTTGTATTGCAAACTCGTGCGACGTAGGAATGAACGGTGTAGGTTTGGTTTCTTTACTTCTCATTTGTAAAACTGATCAGGCTAAAAAGTTCAACATTACAGACTAGTCATTTGAAAATTTACTGACGAGGGGACTACCCAACCTGTCAAAAACCGATTCGGCCACAAAAATTCATTTGGTTGGTGGGTGGCCGAGCTTTTTGTGCTGGATGATGATATTTAATAATGTGCTGTTACAGTCACAAATTAAATAAACAAGTTCTTTCGATAGAAGTGCAGTCTTTCTTATCAAGATTTTAGCATGGGATAACCCATGCAACTTTTTCAAAACTGCATCACAAGACCAAAAAATTTTATATAAAATAAAATCTTTTTTCAAGAAACCATGTTGAAATGTTGAAAATAAGAAATTTTAGATGAAGGAACTCACAACGTTGTGTTTTAGTATTTGATTGAAATTAATTTCGAATTTCATCTCCACAAATAACTATCTTAAGGGATTATAAAAGGTCACTGCTATACTACCTTAAAGCCCATTATGCGGAAAATGAGGTTGTTGAAATCGGCTCAAATTTTTGACACGACACGACACATGTCCAGTTATGGATTATGATTATCTTCTTTCGTCGTTCTATAGAGTTCTAAGGCAAAAAAAATCGCACTTGTGATCCATGCAAAAATTGATCAATCATTTTACATTCAAACTTGAGCCGATTTGAACAAATTTTTAACAGTTCTTTGCGTAATGTGCCTTGAGGGAGGGCACCTGTTGTAACATCTGTTAGACACAGTTATGGTTTGTGTTCACAAAATTAGACGGATTTTGAGTCGGTAATTCATGTGGTGAGTGTCCCTTGTGAGTCCAGGTTAGGGTTGTAAAATGCCCGGGCATTTATTTTTTCGGGCGCATTCGTGGGAATATGCCCGGGCATATGCCCGGCGCTTTGGGCGCATATATAGAAAATTGTCGGAAAATGTGTGTATTCACTTTGTACGTAAGGAACAAACCAGTTTATTCAAAATAACCTGTTAATAATCCCAGGTAATAATATTTGAGAGTTTTTCATTCTATAGTTATTGTGTGTCTGAATTTGCCCCAGAACTACAAGAATTTACGGAATTGTCATAATTGTTGAATGCAAAATCAAAGCGAGGGCTAAGGAACTCAACGTCGTATATCAGAATTTTAGGCAGTGGATCAAACGTCGCAGATTAAAATTTTAGGCAGTTGCTCAAACGCCGTAGATCAAATTTTAGGCAGTTGCTCAAACGCCGTAGATCAAAATTTTTATGCTCAAAAGTCGTATATCGATTTTTAGTGATCAGTGACATTTTATTTCTAAAAATCCGTGTGAGTTTAGCGCGCATGCTTACAAAACATTGTATTTCGACTAATTTTACATCGTATCCAGTTCAAT
>JAQFYE010006520.1:0-10707 GCA_034694305.1 Protaphorura glebata
TGATTGAAAAAGCTTCTATTGTTGTTTGTACTTGTAAGAGTAAGAACGTCTGACTTCCTAACAATAAGTCATTCCGATGAGGGCAATAGAATGACATGTTTAAGTACCAACTGGGTCTGTAACAATAACAATGTAAAAGTAACGTGCACACCGTCTGCACCTTACTACAACACATCTCACATTTCTTTTCATTGTGTTTGCTCAAAACTTTTGTTTTCACGGCATGACGGCAACCACTGGCAAGGGAACTTGACTAATCGTATCGTAATTGTGATTGCAAAGCCATAAGCACACGCAGGAACACATAGCATCTGGTATTCAAAAGACTGAACACCTTGAGCGCCTTTTGTCATGCTTTCGTAAGGGTGCCTGCCTGCTTGTCCATGTGTGCATATCGTAAATGGAAATGGTCGGAGAGAGGCGAGAGAAAGCAATTATCGTACATCGAGAGTAAATTTCACACTTTTTGTTTGAGGTTTTAAAACTCTGCAACTCATCACACAAAACAAATTTATGTACGTACTTTTTGAGTGGTCATCTCACTTTACAGTTTACATAAATAATATTAGTTAAGTACGGGGTTGAGAATTTGGGTTAGGAAAATAAAACAATAATTTTCATGTCATGCACAGCACAATGCTTAAGCGTCCATCTCAATACTAATGTAACAAAGTAGGACTAATTTCATAATAATAATTTCGCATGTCTCTTTTTTGGTTCTGCTTGATGGTTCGCACCAAGTTCCAAAAAATTTCTTTGAAATATGACTGAGATATCGCAATTTTGTTCGAAAACCTTGGATTAATGTGCAGAATTGAGGAGACATTACTGGGCGGTTCCTCCACTTTGGAAGTTTGGAACAAACCCAGGTAGCGCAATGTCAAGCTTTAGCTTGTACATCATAGAATCTGATCCAACCGGAAAGAGACCCTGTCTGTCAGCAAATCAGAAATCCACGGAAATCGTTTAAGGATTACAGCATAATTAATGAATTTCAGGACTGGCCAAATGATCAAAGTATTGTAAGCACAACAAGGCAACGGTTCATTCTGATACGTCCTGACAATTAAAAACGTGATTATCTAACTAACTATTAAAATTATCCCATCACATCAGAAATTGTTCTGAGTTAATGAAGAACTCATCTTGTTTATCAATTCATTACATTGTGTGTATTATAATGACATAAGAAATAACAAGGATTGCACAATAGAGTGATACACAACAAGAATTACTAGCAGTAGTTAGTGGTATAATGAATCAGATATAACGTACACAAACACAAAGGTAAAGTAGAAGGTCGTGATAAATGCATACCTTCGGATCTGATTATCAACTCAGGACACGTAGTCTCTTTTTAATTTATTTTATAAAAGCTGCCCAGCAACTTTTGGCCAGGCCAGGACAGGCCAAGTCGGAGGAGCATCATCTGATCTGTGATTCTCTGAACGAACAAACGTTTTTGCTTAGCTTACGACACACAAGAAAGATTCACATCCATTTGAATTTGAATTCCATGAAATTCAATACCCACGAAACTGTCTACGAAACGAAAACAACAAGTTCTTGACGCAGAAATTACAACAGACGTTGCACCTTGTAATGAAGTCATTGGATATAGCCGATAACTTCCCGTACCAACCCAAACGTCATCCATCTCAGTTAACTTTAAAACAGAATAACAATCTATGAGTCGTGTCAGCCATTTCTCACTCTAACTTTATTTACCAGTTCTAATCGGATTGAAATTCAATTAAAGCAATAAGAAATATTGCAACAATGTAATATTGGCTGATCTGTGAGGTTTAATTCCCAACATTGATTGTTAAAACGTGAAAAGGATGGACAATTTAATTGCGTGTACTTTTTCGCTAAATTCCGATCTTATCGCTGGGGAAGAGCCCTACCTGTATTGGACCGATAGCTCACAGTGTTTAAACCAATTAAAACTGTGGAATATCAAACTACTTTGAGTCCGGAATTTTTAAAATTCGTGCGTGATCCTATCGTGTTTTATGTAAATATCGGAATATGTTAAGGCGAGGCTAACTTGCAGTTTAAGATGTTAATGCTGCAAGGTATCCCACTTTGAACACTTCTAGCCCAGCTATGTAGATACTCGCAAATTGAATTCTTAAGCAAATAATCCACATTTTTTCCGTCACGATTTATTTTAATTCATTAAAATTAGTTCACTCTCGAGTTCCTAATATTGTATAATATGAATATAATCTCACCAGAACTTACGTAATCAATTACATTTTTAATCCATAAATTATCCAAAATACAATGTGCGCTTCCCTATTACAAGAGTTTTGCTGCAAGGAGAATTTGAATAGTAAAACGATAACCTAGTTTTGATTTGGCTAGACGTTGACGTTACGCAATATTTCTGAAGGTTTCACACCCCGACCAGCCTGAAGGGAAGACATGTAATCCGAGGGGGCGGAATACAAAATTCGGCTAATCAGAGTAATTTTAATTTTATGACAGCTTCGATACAAGCCAAATTGTACTACATATGCTATTACACCGTGGGGATAAATAGTCCCACGTACGCATGTAAGGTAAGGTAATACTTTAAATTCATTTTCAAAGGTGGAGAGAGTTTTTCAATTGAGTTCCTTAATCATCATTCTTTTTGTATTATTATTCCTTTAGATATTTCTCAATGACTCTGATTTAAAATACAATGTGATATGTAGAGTATCTAACACTCCCCTCCCCGAAGGGCAATTAGTATCATGATTATGTAGTGCACGAGAAGTGATTTGATTGAGTAAAAAATAAATGCATTACAATTACAATTTGGCAGTGTGAATCCTTCAACCATGTACGATCTGTAATTTGTATTGCAATTGCATAATTACATCGAATTGCCTGTCATTCTGGTTACTATTAAAATTTATAACTCCATGTTGAGTGGGAGTTTTTACTAAATGCGATGATATTTGATGATATTGGTACAAATTCAAAACTATTAATGGAAATTGTTGAAACATTTCCAAAAATTATCAGGAATTTGAATAATGATTTTGTGCTATCTAGGAATTGCAATGTAATGGAAACTGGAATCGCAGTGAAAACTGATACTTGTACTTGTGTGATAGATCAGCTTGACCTGACAACTCATTGACGCCCCCATAATGTAATCAAATACATACAAAAGTTTTGTCTCTCACGATTAACAAAATCTAAAGAGAACGAACGACAAGGAAAGTTGTTTCACAAGTCAGAGTCAGATCATAATATAGAACCGAGCCAAACCCAGCTCAATTCAGTTCATATTAACGAGGAAATTGTAATTTTTCATAAATGTAAAGTGTATCAATCATGAAAAGGTACAAGTACAAGTTGTACGACGTCTTCACTCGTCAAGCTAACTACAAGGTTTGTGCAATCATGTCCTGAAACGTTACAATTTACAATGGCAATGTGAAACGTCAATGTGGATGAACTATTTGGCTCGCTAATGTGTACTTCCTCAACGAACATGATTAAGGAAAACTACGCCTTCTTAATTTATGGGTCAAAATTAGGTTAGTCTCACAATTAGAAGCACGAGGAAATCAGATTTCTCGCTGAGGGGTCAAATCAGATGTTACCAGCACGTGGTTTGATTTTATTGTTACGTGCAGGAATTTCTTTCCGAAATGACATCTGATATATTTTTCTCTTCCATTCTTTTATATTCCATCGAGAGTTTCCGAAATGCCTTCAAAATCAAAGTTATACAAGTTTGAACCATAAAATGGAAACCATAGATTCCGTAGTTCTTCAGTCAAATGATTTTAGTCTTCTGAGAGTCTCACCATCAGGAAGAGAACCGTCGCCTCCTGAAGACAAGGCGCCGATGTTGCTGATTTAATTTTAAATTTACCAATTATTTTTGAATAGAATTGTTGTCAATATTTTAAGATGTCCGCACATTGTTAGAAAGCACATTAGTATGCAAGTATAGGTTTAGATTAGAAGAGTTATCAATTATGATATACAATAATCGTGAGGGTTAAAAAGATGGTTGACCTAGTGAAGTGATTATTTGCAAAAGGGAAGGCTCAGGAGTAGGACATTAAAAAGGCAAGTGTAATCTTAATAGTCATTAAAATATGTAAATCTCTCATAGAAATGAAGTCATAGTCAAAATCGTTCCATTACAGTGAGTACCCTTGTAACACAACTCCGAACGCCGCGATGAGTGCACACGCCCAACCCATGCACGAATTCCGACGACACATTGATTATCTTTCACGCGATCTTCATCTTTTCAAAATCTTACTGATGAATGAATGAATTCTTATTGCTCAAGCTTACAAGATTGTCATACTCTTATGGTTTAATATCGGCTAAGTAATTCGCCATTTTAAAGAACCTTACCACTAGAGTAATGTTCTTGGGACCAAACTGATTGGGCACTGTATCGTTAGGAGCCATTAATTAATTTTCGCGGTGAATCGTTTGAACATAATTTGTGAGGATGGGTGGGTGTCTGTTTGGCCTAGCGAAAGTATCCTTCGTAGTAAGAAGAAAGTGGAGTAAATTGTCTATCAGATTAATTGAGTGGACACAGTGAGGTAGAAAGAGCTCTCGAAATTGTAGCAGCTATTTACGACCTGATACCACACAGGCGGTTTTGGATTTCCCAGTAGGCTGCGCTGAAAGTTTATACGCGCATAACCAATGAAAGCTCTGGACACGAAACAGGTAAGGTCCTTCACTTTTACCTCTGCATAGCATTGAAATTTAAACGTAAACGTGTTAGTCGTGACTTAACTTCTGTTAATGCATCATCATTTATGTTAATTCGAAGTACAAGGAACCGACTGTGATTCTACTAGACTAACAATAATTGTTTACGAGGAGTGATAGTGATGATGCGCAGAAAATGTCCAAAATATTAATTAATGGCTTTGCATTACCTAAGGATACAAATTGGCCGCTCACACAGTTGCATGGATTCATTCGTATATCCGTTAGTTAACAAGCAATTTACAATACTATTGCATGACTTGATTATTGGTTATAAATCACATAACATTCAAACTCAGAGGAAATTATTATCGCAACCTTGAATTTGGAGACGGAGATGGTAAGAAATTGTGATCATTGCATGGCACGGCGGATTCGACAATCATGTAAAAGTAAAGACAAACACCTAATCTTGTAACTTCACATTTTAACGGAACTCTTTTCATTTCATTTCTGCGCTCATTAAGAAGTCAGACTCGTAATTGTAATGAGCTGACAAATTACGTCTGATGTAATGTGCAACGCATGTAATAAGTGTTATCGCCATTTGATGACTAATAAAGGATGGAATTCCCAGGATTTACAAATCACAGCGGTAATAGTAAATATTAGGCAAATTCCAGTTAATATTACAAAAAACCTCAGTCATCACCGCCTTCCGCGAATAAATCGACGGATGAAATTAATGAAAGGAAAATCAGGTTTCTAACATATTTCATAGCGTGTTTCAAATTCAAAGTGATGAAACATAATGAACAAGAACAAATAGCACATTGTAGAAAAATGTTAAACCCAGGCAGGAATCGACCCCGCCTTTTCTCCTAAATGGGGAGATGCTCTTACCACTGAGCTACCGAGTCATATTCTGTACTCATTGCTACTTCACTTCGCATTCATATTTAGAGTCAATTTTATTGAATCGAACCCGGGACTACGATTTATCCATTCCTGCATTCAAATCACACCACTATACCAAGTGGTCACTCAAAAATATTGTTATCTTCTAATTATTACGTTTGTTTAGAGACGAATTCATGCATACGTTGGCATCATTGATTGACATGATTGATACACGCTTGCTGTTATTATTCAAATACAAATTTCTAGTATCAGAGTGCAGGTCTTTAATATTTTTTTATTGTCCGACTAAATCGATTTTTTTGAAATATTGAAAGAAACGTCACGGCGTGTAATCTGAGGACCAAACCCCAGCTCAGAATTGAACCCGGACTTTGCAGTTAAATTAGACCCTTCGTTACCACAAGGCCATGGAAACTTAAAAAATCGCAAAAAAAATTGTTTATACTTACCAGGGAATGAATCCGGAATGACTATACTCGTTCCAACTTCTTTGAACTTCCCACTTTTTTGTAGTTTAAGATTTTTAGCTTGAACCTTGACCGGTCTATACTTCTTGAATAAAAGAAGTGGCTGAGTAATGTCTACGTCATTGGGTAAATACAAGGATTTGATCAGGCTTGCTTCCTCACAATTTGTCACGCGTACAACCCTTGGTAAAGTCACTGTTTTAACAAATTCTCGAATTGGACATGTTTCTTCACTCCATGATAAAAATCGGAAACGTGAAGTTGACCTCGTACTCCCGCCACCGGTACTATCATTCCCACCACGATCACCAGATTTTGATTCCGACATGATAACACTGTTACTGTGACTGTTACTTCTAGATCTGATCATAATGTTCGTATTTCTATCTTGAAGACAATGAAGTTTTAAGTAGTACTGGTACTTGTACTGGTGAAACCCTTTCTTTGAGATGATTTATTGTTCAGACATACGTTATAACTGTCTTCTCTTGCCAAAATGGGCACGGTTTGGCTATCTGATGATCTAACTCTTCACCATGCAAATTCACTATGCCACAACTTACAAAAACACTGAGGAGGAAGCGTCAGTCTTCAAAACAAAAAGCACTGCTCACTCACTATAACTGCTTGCTTAGTTTTTGTAGTAGTACCAACTATTATACAACATGTTATGAGTTTTTTTTTACGACGAGGACTTCACTTTCTCTTGTCTAACCGCGAACGGGTTAAATAAAATGGATGAATGTCTGGTCTGTTGACAACGACAAGACAACAAACGGTTGTAAAATTGTTCTAGATTACAATACAATCCATTCAGGTGATCCTTAAAAAAATGAAGCTTGTTTCAGTTCCTCATAGTTTTTTCATCAATATTTTATAACGTTTGTTTTTTCAATCTGTATGTTGAAGGAAGTTTCAGTTTCAACGGAGTCACACCAAGAGGAATGTTTTAATGGTAATAAAATCACTAACCACCAGAAACAAAATGTTGAAAAACAGGTTGAAAATCACCCTGCAAAGTTCACCCTCACTTTACAGTACAACAAATTACAAATCCATTAATATTTTTTTTGAAGTACTGCACTCGTCTATGGGTATAAGATTATTCAGTCGGTCTGCCGATTCCACTATTTAATTCCATTCAGGATTCTTGGCTAAGTAGCATCACTGCAATTACTAGTCATTGGCATATAAACGTTATTAGATTTACACGCAAAACTGACTGGCACTTCAAGTTCCTGCTACTGATAGCGGTGATGTGATGATGAGTTTGCTGACGGATTACCAGCTGGAACGACACGATTTCTACATCTGTAAAATTTTTTTGCACAGATAGAAGAATTTTTTCTTTTCAAAAACTAGTTTCTACGACTAGCTTTTAATTTCTTCCTAGAGAAGGATGTTGATCCCAGTTCCAGTCCAGACGATGATGTGTTGTGTTAGAATAGTTGGGAATTTAGGTTACAGCGTTGAAGGATCAGGAATTAATCATCAATTGATTTTCATTCATACAATCACCACTTGACAGGGTGGAGGGTGTTGCAAGTGAAGTTAAGTATGTAAAAGGTGTGAAGGTATTGTTCTTTAGTTTTGCATGAATCTTGCTCCTTGTTGTAGTCTTTAGAAATTTTTTCAACTAATCCCGAGGTTGTCACCGACCGCTCCACATAATTAATAACGAATTCAATTCTTTTTTCAATAGCACCTCTTACATTACATACAATTCTATTTAGTTCCAAACTTGGCCGGCTGATCGTACAATATTTCAATTTTTCGTGTGGACTTGATTCATATTTTTTTTCTGAACGTTTACTTTTGTTGGACAACGGGTGATACTCGAGTTGTAGTGTCACGCGTCACGCCGTCTCTCCATGGAGTCCACTGTCCACTTCACACAATAATCTGTGAAGAAATAAAAAAAATCCAAGCATTATTGAATAGGTTTGCTGCAACAATGAAAACTAAAAAAAATATGGCGCACGGATAGACATCATTGCAAACGCGTCAGTGGACCACGCACTTGCTCAAAACCTTAAGTGATACGTTTTTAAATACCTTAAATAAGAATACGAATGGGGATGGGAGTAGGATTTAAATTTTGATTCTGAATTGATTTATTCGTGCGTCCATCTCTGCAAAAATAAAATAGCGAATTCTCAACGTCATCACTGGTCAGCAGATTCTGTTTTTTTTCAATCCAGGGTAATGCAATGAATGGAAGATTCTTCTTGCAATCCTTGCATGGAATGGGCTCGAACTTATTTGCTCATGAATCATTCTTGTTATTGTTACAATTTTTTATTGACCTGTCTGTGGGAATGATGATAATTTGAAGTCAAGGTTTCTGGCCACACGCACGCTTTTACAGATAATTCAATTATATTCCTAATATGTCCTGGAATTTAATTCTGAACAAGTTTAAGGTTTAAGAACAAATGAAAATCCTTCACTTTTTATAGGTTTGGATAAAATGCCTCCAATTCTGAAACTAGAAGATTTATGGCAAGGTGTTACGCCCTTGATTACTTTATTCTTCGAAGATGTTACATAAAAATCCACAACTTTTTTGGTTTGTTGTTTTTAGCCAGATTGATTAATACAAAGCGTCTTAGATTTCTTAGAATAATATTATCCTTGATTCTATGCTCTTATGAAGGCTAACTTTATTACGTGCGCAAATTATTGTACAATGGCCATCCATTAGTCTCATTGATTGCTTTACATTCCAGACACCTGCCGGTAACTGTGGAAGCGGTAATCAAAGTACTTACGGAGTTGACAATCGACAGTTGTCAACAGTTCTTAAAGAATTATTTCGTTCGAGTTGATGCCAAATTTTACTTTCCCAAACTACCCATGAATTGCATACATCGAATGAGGACAAAATATGACAATGTTTCATCACAGAACACATGGAATTAAATTTCTCTCGTCAAATTCTAAACGACAGAAAGAAAAAAGGGTGCGAAGTATTTTTGGCAGATATGTACCATCATACTGTACTGAGGACGACAGTATTTCAGTAGGTTTGCGGTTTCCACATTTTTCTTCACATTCCTGTAATCAGGTTAATTGTAACCTCGTGACATGTGACTGTGACATGGGTGGGACATGACACGACTTTCATTAGTTTTTTGACTCGCTCCTGTATCTCTGGACGAACACAGGCATGAAACAAAAGATTTCCCAGCCACAATTAGTAAAAATTGTTCAAGTTCGCATAATTCGCGAAAACCACCATTCCATCGTGCAAGTCGTGCCTGTGTAAATTTACTTATCAAATTCGTGGTCAGTAAGTTTGGATATTCTCCAAAATTACATATGTACAAGTTCAAGGAATTCTTGTATTTTTTGAGATGAGGCTTTAAGTGCATATTTTACGGCACTTGATATTAGAATTTAGCATTTGCGGTCAGCAGTGCTTTATAATTTTGACACTAATATATAATTATATACTACATATTTTATCGAGCCATTGATATCTTCCGGCATCCGATGCGGTACCTTAATTTGACCTACAGAAGTAGACTCGACCGTATACTGAGTATTTGAGCAAAAATAGAGGTCTTCAATTCAATCAAGTTTGTATAACAATTGATCCGTCAATCGAAACAGAGTAACTGGCACTACTTCCTTACCAATTCCTCAAAGGTCAATCAGCCGATAAACTTGTCGATCATTCATACAAGTTGTAACTACAAATTTTTTCACTCATTAATTGAGGAAGTTGCACTTGGCCGAACATTCATCCGGACTGCTAATTAGCAGAACAAGTAAACTGATCGCAAGCAGAAATCCATGCGAACGGACTCGTACGCAAATCGTCATATGCAAATTATTAAATCTCAATAGCAAACAAACAATTCCGAACAAGGTCTTCCCCTCCTGGGGCACAACACCAACACCATGTCCCGACCAAATAATTTAATGCTCACTTTTTGCACTTTTGACTTTTAGTTAGAGGCACTTTTGGCCACTTTGAAGTGTTGGACTCTTTGGCGATCAACGATCAACTGGATTCCCCTCTGTACTGCAACTGCAAGCACGCCAGAAACGTTACACCAGACGTCCCAAGCAAATTGCAAACTACTACTGAATACTGAAAACTTTTGACTACAAGAGCCACATGCATTGTTGAAGAACCCCAGCCCAGTACACCTGGTACACAACACAGAACTTCTGGGGTATAAGAATCGTCGTTATTTTACGCTGGGGTTCCAAGGGGTATATTTGAAAGGGTTATTCATTTCATATCCACTAATCCAACCACAACCATACGAGCCGTCCGCAGTCTTGTGCGGCTAATCTTCGCACGGTTTCACGTTTTTCTGATACCATACGTATAAACAACTTGACTTTTTGAACATTACATTGCATGTACTTTTCACATTTACATTGTGTCTGTGTGAATCAAAAGTTTTTAAAAGTTAATTGTCTCACAAGGACACAAACCTATTGATTAAGATCGGATCACTGATACCTACAGTACAGTAGAGTACTATGACGCCACACTGCTACAAGCTATTGCACTTTGTGCGTCACTCATTAATAAAATCAAGATAATTTGACCATTTCCCTACTAGGTAGGGTCAAAGCCTTCACACAAATAAAAACCGATAGAATTGATCAG
>JAQFYE010006521.1:0-10705 GCA_034694305.1 Protaphorura glebata
TGACGTATTGACCTTGGAATTTGGTCAAGCCGTTTTGGAGGAGATAGCGGACACGCACACACACACACACACAAACAGAGCTTGGATTTTATATGTATAGATTACAAATATATATAATATAAACATGATATTATAAAAATAACCTTACCGATTCGCACTGCATTATGCATTACAAACTAATTCGCCAAGAGATGCAAGTCAACTCATTAATGGAAATAATCCGTCGCCTATTTTACGCCCAAGAAACAGGAAGTGATTATTAGGCTCAGAAACTAGCCCGAACTACATTGAGCCTCATTCGGTTTCAAACTTTCACCTTACCCTGGTACGTAACTATTGAGGGTGCGACACATAGAGCTTGAACCGAGAGCAACGACATTAATGAACTGAGTTCCTTACTTTTTTTATGCTCAGACTGACTCTGACTGACTTTTTTTTTACGTCTGGTGAGCTGCTAATCTGCATATGAAGTGAAAACTCATCGTCTGTTCCACTTACTTTTACTTTCTCCTGGAATTCTTCTACCTCGTGTAAGAGACGGTCTTACCCGATCAGAATGTCAAATGAACTGTTTTTTGATGAAGAACTGAATCCTTCATACATAACTTTTCTTTCCCACAGATGAGTTCACCTCACGCTCTAGTAATTCTTCTCACCTCTAAAAATCGATCTGTGTGGAATGGAATGAGAATGACAATTCAGGAAACGTCCATCCATATCACCAAATAGAATGTTTTACTCTTTGCATATGACGCACACATACGGAAGCAAATAGTTGGATTAAATTATCAATCTGCATACAAAAATGTTTTTTACACGATTCTTCTCGCACATTTGTCAAGTTGGTAAACTCACCCAACAGTTCAGTGAGGCATAAGGTCTACTGTCCCGGATGAAATTCCGGATTATTCGCCTCCGATCTCACCATCGAGTTACCGCCCCTTTTCCAATTTCCATACATTATCAGATCAGACAGGCGTGGAATAGAATGTGCGGAGTCTCAAATTCACAAATTGCATGAATACCGGTAAACAGATTACCATTCAATATACGTTGCTCACATAGCTCTTCTTGTCCGTGACAGACTAATTTACAAAATTAGCCTATTAATTATCACCGGTTCTATTACATTATCAGTTTCAAGTGAAGTACGTACGTACTATTGTCCACGGACAATGAGTTCTGTCTTGATTGCAATTTCCGCCTGCACTAAAAAATTTGTCATTCCATAGAATCCGTAATCCCTTTCACAGTGAGTAGGTATATGACAACGTCGGAATATTAATTTTGATTCAACTTCATGGTTTGATTAAAAGCGAAGTAATTTGGTAATTAATTTTGCGCCCTGAATTTATTGCCAGAGTTATGAATCCGAAGGTATCTACGCAATCAACGGTAAAATCGATCTTGATGAGTAGAATAAGCCGCCATATTAATTTATTTACATATGTCTAGTACGATTTGAAGTCCTTTCTTACACAATAAGGCACATTGGGAAACTATCCAAAGTCCTCAAATTCTCAATAACTTCCTGAATAGCAGAATGGAACTCATTAGGCGCTCACGAAACGAACATCTTCGTAATTCATTAGTCTGTCCTTGGAGTTGTTGGCTACTTGGAAAGAGATTTGTATCTTGACGGAGTGAAAGAACTGAACTGCAGGAACAGGAAAGGAGCAAATTGATTTTTCCTCTCTAAAAAGTTATATTCTGTTCTACCAGTTCCAGAATCCTTCCTACTTTATTACTCACTGGTGCAGCATAATCTTTTTCAAGCCAAGATAAGCCTATCTGGTATCTGAGCTCGATGGAACTCTTATAGAACTTTATTTTGTCTTTTTTCCTTCCTGAATTGAGTATACTTTTCAACTGCAAATATTGATCGAATTTCGTTCTGGTCATAATGTAAATTAAAATACGCCTTGCATTAGACTTAATATGCAATTAATTTTGTTATTTTACACGTCGGCGTTCTTTGAATTTCAATATAAAAATTCTTAATCCAGAACTGTACATCGCACATCACTAAGAACACACCGCACGTGTTAACGTTTCATGTGTTCACTTTTCATTTAAATTCAATTAATTTTAAAGTTCTGTGGAACACTGGTTTTTATTTTTAGTTATGCAGAAGCACGCAATGATCGTCGGTTCGTCTTTCATTATTTAAAGAAGCCCACTTGTTTGAAGATCTGGCTTGTTAAATAATGAGCCAAATTATTATTAAGGCCAGATCTGAAATTCTAATTTTTGCACATTCTTGAGTACAAGGTCCGGACATAGAATCGAAAGATGATTGGATGATTCTGAAGTTGAATTACATAAGTTTGGAATAAAGATTCTAGCCGTGAATGAGTCTGGTATCTACGTAGTAAACTCATGACAAATTAGTACATCGAATCAAATAGTATTTTTGTTTTCCGTGCCATGCTCAAACCAATTTCTGAGAACTACATCTGTACGACTACCTACTCTCAAAAGCGGCTAATCCAGTTTCAGTTCTTCCCTAAACTCGATATTCTGGAATAGCAGATACGAGAAAATATAAGAGTCTGGGTGAACCAGAGGGATGCGTATAAAGCTTAGCAGTAGAGTGGTTAGTGGTTCGAGACACTTCAAATTTCATTTCAAAGCGAGTCTTTCGAGGGCAACCAGAAGAGAAAACGAATTTTCTCAACACCGTCATCCTCGTCGTCTCTTGATCATGATTGACTTTTAGTTCTTCACTCGCACCCGCCCTTCCATGTGCGACAGTCTCATATTGCCATCTGTGTCAATATAATTCGGATGAAGGAAGGAAGGACCAAAGTCCGTTTTGTCATTCGAAATCTCAAAGATAAGGAGAAAAGAGACCACTGAGAAAACAAATCAATGCCGAATCATAAAAGGGAGGAAAATTGATTGTTATATACAGTGGAATTTGGAAACCGGACGATGTTCCCCATCACAATACAAAGGAATCGTCCGCCAACTAGCCGACTTCAATCATCTTACGTTCTTTGAGAGAATTCTATGTAGAACTTTCATCAAGAGAAATCTAGTTGCACTCACAGTGAGAGTCAATTATTTGGTATTCCTTTCTATTTATCGAGTATTTTCAGATGAATTTCCTTTTAAGTGTAAAAATTCTCAAAGGAAAGTAACATGAAAGAAAGTCTTGCAACTAAGGAAAGATTACTTGATTACTTTTGGGGTGCCGAAAGTTGACTTAACTTGGCAGGTGTACCAGCCTGAGAATGGGCAGATTTGAATGTCCTGAACAAGAAGATTTCACGCGCAGTTGATTCCTCCTACTGGAGTGATCGTTACGCTTTTTACCCGAAAACAAATAAATAATTTTACACTGCGCGGAATGCTTGGAGAAATTATGATTTGGCAATTGTACCCAATGTAAGATTCAAATTTGAGTTTGCCATGCCTTTGCGTGCAATTCAAATTTTAAAATTGATAACCTAAACTTGTAAGATATCTACAGTACCGCTCATAAGTCAACATACGACTTACAATCATTTTCTACGCCGCATATTTAGAGATAGAAATTTGAAATTTTGCAATGATATAGAAAAAGCGATTTCCAAATGTAGGGGGTGGTTCAATTTTTTAAATTATGAAAAGGTCAAAGGTCAAAAATTTTGACCCAAAAAGTACATTTTCAAGTAGGTCACCAAAAAATTTTTTTTGACCATTCTAATTTCTATTTCGAGGGTATTCAAAATCTGAACATTTTGACGTATTGTACTCCTCTGTGCGATTTTTTTTTTGGATTTTTGAGAAATATTGCAAAAGTGGAGAAAGTGGTCTAAGGTTTTGGACATAAGCATTCAAACCCTTAGACCCCTTTCTCCACTTTTGAAATATTTCTTAAAAATCCAAAAGAATCGCACAGAGGAGTACAATACGTCAAAATGTTCAGATTTTGAATACCCTCCAGATAAAAATTAGAAAGGTCAAAAAATATTTATTGGTGACCTACTTGAAAATGTACTTCTTGGTCAAAATTTTTGACCTTTGACCTTTTCATAATCTCAAAAATTAAACCACCCCCTACATTTGGAAATCGCTTTTTCTATATCATTGCAAAATTTCAAATTTCTATCTCTAAATATGCGGCGTAGAAAATGATTGCAAGTCGTATGTTGACTTATAAGTGGTACTGTATACAGGGTATTAGGCAGACTTATTTTAACCTAAACTGTTTTTGCGCGAATTGGAAAAAATGCAAAATACTCTCGCAGGATCAGGAACGCTGGATTTCGACTTTTCCATTTACCGTTCCAATTCCGTTTTCATTCCACGTGCTTTCTCTGAGCTTTAATGCATTCGGAGTCAGACGTTCTCCTTTGCTTTCGCTTTCCCTTTTCCTTTCCCTCCCATGCATTTTCCGTTCTTTCTCGGATTCTGCGCCATGGCATAGAAACTCAATGGCACGCCCGCGGTCTCTCATTCAGAAGGCGAGTCTCACGCCCTATTTAGACTTTTCCCGCGTGCTTTCTTGATGTTCGGCCTCGCTGGAGATTCATTCAATCTGAAATTGAATTAAATATTCCGCGAACAAGTCGCGAATGATGAATTGGGGTTAAAAAACCTATTTTATAAAAATCAATTCAAGGCTATAGCTACATAATATTATTTTCTGCTGCTCATTCATTGGATCGGATTGGATACGTATTTTATTTTATTATATTTAGTCATCAACTCCATAGCTCACACAACATAAACATCATGGATGAATCATTGAATTATCAGTGAGGATGAATCATTGAATTATCAGTGAGGATGAATCACTGAATTATCAGTGAGGATCATTGAATTATCAGTGAGAACATCTATTTTTGAAAATATCGTATTTTAGATAGAAACTCGATTTTTTATTACTACTTCCTAAATACATCACATTGAGACTGGAAGTCATAAAATGTTCTGCTAATTCATTTTCTTTGTATTATTGGATTCCGACGCATAATAATTAGTACCAACGATGAGTATTAACGAGGGAACTATTTCAGCTTCACCTCACCGAATTGGCTACGAACGTTTTGATCGATTGATTGGGTAGAAAAACTGATCTAGCCGAAGTATATTTTTTATCACTTTAGTGGCCACAAAAATGTAAGGAAATCAAATATGCGCAATACGTAAACCTGGCTTGTCATGGCTTCGCGACTTTTCTCAAGAAACTTGCTTATGTGTTTGTGTTTTTGTACCGCCAAAATGACCAATAAGTTTACTTTGGTTACATCAGCTTTTGCTACTCAACCAATCGTTCTAAACGTTTGTAGCCAATTCGGTGAGATGCAGCTGAAATAGTTTCTCGTATGAATACTCTAAATAATCGAATACGCGTGCATAGTGTGGAGGATTGCATCATGTAGAAATGTGTACTTCTTGCAAGAAATCGGAGTATATGCTTGACATTCTTTTGCAAAATAATAATGACACGAAATGGAATGCTCGTAACCCAGATCTGAATGTGCGTACCTACCTTTTCTCTGCTAACGGAAGTGTCAGTAGTGGAATTGTGTGTATGCGAAAATGTTGTGAATGGCGAATTTGAGTTGAATAGTAATGAGGATGAGTGGAGATGATGTCTGACAGGTCTGGAGGACTTTAATCTGATGTGACAGTTTGGAGATACGTGATATGAGCTATAATAATATTATTATTGCTTGGATCATACTAAAGAAGTAGAGTGCACTTCCAAATTACACTGTCATGTGATACATTTTAGGAAGTAGTGGACTCTTTGTATTCTACATGACTGCTCATGTGGGACACGACGACGGAAATGTGTAAATTCTGTACGGTTGGGCTGATTTAGAGTTGCTTCATAGTACAATCCAGATTTTAGCACATTTTAGTGTTGAGTCAACACTTTTAGGAATTAAATCGTACGCGTGTAAATTGTAAGTACATGTACATTGGACCCCGAAGTTCCAAGTTCTACATGTGTACACTTCTTATAAGGTTGGCAGTAGCTTACTGTTCCGTTCCCCTAAACTTCCTCCTTAGAACATACCTAACATAACATTCTTCTTAGAACCCTGTCACTGCGTGAAAGTATAATTTCTTTAAAATCAAATTTAAGGAACAAACTTCCGGCGGAGATAAATAAACACGTGAACTTGACCTTGACCTAGTTATTCTGGTTTGTCGTAGCCAAAAAATGATCTCCCGGGTGCGTGCCTTCGACTTCTCAGACAGACATTGCGCACCGGTTTTTTTATAGAGGTACCTTTTAATGAAATCTCTCCGTAATAACTAGTGTAGTGTTTCCTTAGGCTAAATATAAATTTAGAGCATGTCCACAAAATGTACGACTCACAAGGTTATGACATACCCTGTACAGATTCTGAAGCGATGCCGGGAAGATTAGCCAATTTATATCGCGATGTTTTCTTGTTATCGGGGATATATCGATTCGGAATTTGTTCGCCGATGACTAAGATGATTTTAGAATTATGACCACATAAATTAAGTCGTAGCTTATCAATGCGCAAGCAATAATACCAATCTCTCAAGTTGATGAGTAATATAATTGTTTTTCTATTCTCAGATATGAAGGAAAGCAGAGAGAAGCATGAGTTGGAAGGGAGTTGGGACATATCACCTTCTGAAAGGCTCTTACTTGAAACCCTTGATTGTCGAGAGAATCGTCCATTACACGTCGGACCATTCCTGACTGTACAACGTCGAAGAAGACGAAGAAAATATGTCCGAACTTATTTATTCAAAGATCCAACTTTGACGGATGATTTGTCGGCTTACCAAACAAATTTTGTCTTGGACAGAATTGACAACTGGGGTTTTAACGCCTTCATACTCGATAATGCGACGGGAGGTAAGTTCTGCTTTCAGCGGTTTTGTGTGTTCAACATGTTGGCATACAATTAATTTCGGTATATTTCCGTCAAGCTCGCCACTAAAATCCGCTTGTCGCATTTAAATATATTATATCGATAGTATAGATATCTAATATAGTATATCGAATAGTCTAACGTGAGATTTAATTTAACCTGAACACTTATTTCATCAATTCATTGAGAAACGGAGAACGCAACATGAAGCCATTCCTAGTGTGTTTTTCGGACTATTCGGACACTGAAGTTTGTCACAAGCACAACACAAGTGCCAATTAGAATTCCACAAGGATACGTACATACGAGATTATTAAACTGTTATTTACGTAACATATTAATACACTCTGAGAGAATGAATTAATTGGAATTGGACACTTCATTCGTCAACCCTTGAAGATAAAGTTGACACTTTATTGGTGAAAGTGTTGCACTAATGTTATCATCATTTTAATTTCGAGAAACCCCAACGGGAATTTAACAATGAGTTATACAGAAAGCCCACTCCAAAGGCACGAGACCAGACCTTCGAACTGCGTAGTTCTTGAAAAGCTTTAATACATATATAGCATGACAACCGAATCTAGAATTCCTTACTCCAGCTAATATACAGGGTGGTCCATTAGCTTTGGCCCCCACTCCCACAGGGTTGGATGCTGTCCGGTAAAAGAAAAGTTCTTTATAGTTATGCCGACCCGTCAAGCGTATGTGAATAAGTTTACAGCTTGTCTTTACGGGTAAAACCTGATTCACACATTTTTGTATAGAATTTGATACGGAAACTGGGGAGCTTCTTGTACAAAAGTAGAGAAGTTTTTAGGTCTCTGATCTCTTCAATGAATGGTAGCTCACTAGATCCGTGATAGAAGTCTGCGCAAAATATTTTCTACCATTTCCGTCTTTGGAAAACCCGAGGTTCACGTGTGCAGCGTTGAACAAAAGTTATAAGCCACACTGTGTTGGAACGGTTTCGGTTAGTATTTTGATGGCATCGTGATAGCTCGATTATCTACTTAAGTTAGACCCCATATACCTACAGAAGTATGTACTCGCACACATTCTCAATGAATGAAGTGTCTAATTCATAATTTATTAGTAAATACAAGTTTCCTCCTACTAGGCTATTATTGCAAATCGTACACTCATGGCCGGAACATAAACATCTATTTTTATAACCCCGTTCATTGCCGTTCTGATCGTGCTAGAGTTTATTTTTGCACGTGTATGGCAATAGCAATAGTAATATTATAGTCACTCTCATCAACTCTCTAATCAATTCATGCTTACTGATTACGGTTTGTGTTGCCTTTGCAGGCCGTCCACTTCCTAACTTATGTGTTCACCTGTTCAAATCGTATGGACTCCTGGAACATTTTAATTTGGATCCAGTTATCGTATGGAAACTTTTCTGTAAGTGTCATGACTCATAACTCATTTAAAATTTTAATTAAATACGTATATCAGACTTGATAAGAAGTGGAGTATTCGTTATCTGTTAAATGCACGCATGAAATAATTAACGTGACTTGTAGTTCTCCTGTTAAATGCTTTGCAAGAATGCAGTAAGGTACACTAAACAAACACAGTGTCAATTTTATTTAATTTTAGTGTCCGATATGTGAAATTAGGAAATCCTCACAAATTCCATAAACCAGTTGACCAACCGTGTAATAATTCCATGTGTTAACGAGGAGCGTGAACATATATACTGGGAAACAATACAGTTTACTTGCTCTCTATCGACACTTCCTCTCCCTCTATCAAACTACTCCAACAAACACTACGCTTTGAGTACATCCACAACAATTAGGAATTACATTATACTGGCTTCCAGTTTATCGAATTCTTCCAATATAAGACCAAGCAAGCATTGCGACTCAGAAATTCCTATATACTAGAATTTCTCTCAAAATTTTGAGTCAGATATATTTCGGATAATTCCACTTCGCATACGCTTATGTGAAACATTTTTGATTGAAACGTGTACGTATTGGCATGCGAAAGAATACAGTGCCGTCCCCCGTAAGCTAATCAGTTTTACGTTTAAAACCTAACCTAAGTTACGACATCGAGTGCCGGTTTCGTGCCAACAATGTTATATTGCCCGCCTTACCGTCCTATCCAATTGCCCTGGGCAAAGGTTGTACTAAGGACGATGGACTCGATCCAAAATCCTTCATTTTATTTGATTTCCATTGGGAATTTAGAAGTGTCCAATTTACCCAGTTTGAAGTCTACCCGGTCGCTGACCGCTCAATTTCTCCAAGTGGACTAGAGAATTCGAAATCAAATCGGGCATCGCTGTCATACATGTAGCATACTTCAGATGCTTTCGAACAATTCATCAACGTTTCATATTTATGTAATATCGATTTAAAATTGTTCAAGTAGATATGTTAGGCTCAGGCTTGGGTTTGGGCATAGTTCCGGAGATGAATGTACGTAAGTACACACATATATATACATTTCTAGAAATCACATCTTTTATTTTCCGGAACGGAATGCTCTCAGACCTTCAGCACGCAACAGACATGGGTTGTCTAGGGCTACGTACATATTTGCGTTCAGTGGGACGTAAAAAAACTGGAATCGCTGAGATCATACGTATATTGAATGAGGTTGGATATCGTAGCCCGGTTGGAACTGGAACGTTGGAAATATAAGTAGTGCACAGAGCAAAACCAGGGTTGTACATTATGTAGATTCAGACTCGTTGGAGCGGAATCTAATGCCGTATCCGTAGAATTCATATTGGCCAATTTAGACTTTTAGATGGAGAGAGGGCAAACCGCAAGCAGCCTTCTCAAATCAACTGTGGAATTGAACTCAAATATCACTCCGGTACGGACGACTACTACTGGATTCCGTCCGTCATCTCCTTTCGCTCTTACTTGGAGTTTACTATGTCCGATCGCGACTTCCCTTTCTTGACTCTATATCCTGACCTATTCAAATTCTTTATTAAACTTAGACCTACGTACATACCTATTCTATTCTTGTTGTTATTTGTATTTTTCAACATGAAAACTAATTGGATTTTATAAAAGAATTCAATGTCTTTGTTTATGGTATATTCGGCATACAAAATCAAATACATATGTGGCGATTACATATGGTAGCGGAGTTCCAATAAATACTGCAAGTTCGCTGCAAATGGAGTCAATGAAATTTCCCCATTTGACTCCAGCAAGGTTAACAGAACATCTGCCATATACGTAGTCGACACTTTGTAAGAATTGTATGAGAGATTGCACCAGAATTGTCTTTTTGTGAAATGGTTGTGGCGTGTGAAGTTAATTCGGTTGAGGATAAACGTTTCAAACACTCGGGAATGGTGGTACGCGTTGGTTCCGGCCTGACACTTCCTCACCTCACTCCCTAATATCCTGACAACCCTCAAGATTTCCTGGTGAGTAACTGCGTTTCAATGTTGAAAATTGCAATAAATCTTTCTCAACAACTTTGGAACATCTTCATTTTCCCCCCTGCACGCAAATCCCAACCGGCATATTTACCAGGAATGGATTAAGCTCAAATTCCCTAATCACCAACTCCCTTTTTTGAAGAAGAAAAATTAGCACTCCTTTCCTTCTTCGTCCTTCAGGTCAATCGTAGACATTGATGGTTAGTTCACACTCCTTCAACACTACTTTCTCCACTAGCACATTTTCTCATACCAGACGTACCATTAAGTTTATCAAACCACTTTTTTGAAAAAAATATTTGGTTCCACTCAATAGATACAGTACACATATATCTATAAAACTTTACTTTCATTCTTCCTCATTCAGAAGAGTGAATCTTTAAAGTGAAATGTCTAAATGCCTTCTACACTCCACCACCCCCCCCCC
>JAQFYE010006522.1:0-10704 GCA_034694305.1 Protaphorura glebata
TAATTTAGCATTGACATGTTAGATTTCCAAAATTCGAAATAATTTGTTCAAAATTCGAAATAATTTGTTCAAAATTCGAAATAATTTGTTCAAAATTCGAAATAATTTGTTCAAAATTCTCTGTAACGCATCTAACGGGCATCTCTCTACATTGATGCGAAATGAAATACGCCGGTAACAGCATGCATTTTAACTCAGGATTTGAAAATTTTCAAACGAAGGACCTCACCATTTCTGACTAAATTTTCGTAGATGGACCACAAAAAAGTACTTCATTTGTGCAGACGACTTTTAACTTTGTCATGTTAGGGGATCCCCAATGGTGTGAAAAAGTGCATGGCGGGTCTAAGTTAGACCCTCATGCCATGAGATTCGTTGTAAGAGTCAAGGTTCGTGTTCGTAACGGCTCTTTCACCACTTACACTAAAGTTGGACTTTTTCAATGAATTTTTTTGTGTACGGATCTCAACTCTCCCAAAATGTAAACTTCATTATTGTGCTCGAAACAAGAAAATCCACAACTTATGAATGTTCATGATTAAATAGAGCCTATCGTCATCAGAATGGCCAGTTTAACCAGTTTTCAAAATTGGATTCAGCAGTTTTCAAACGTCGCAATCTTGACCAGGATCAAAATTCCAACGTAATCAGGCGGTGGATCACCAACTTTTCGCTGCCCGGGAGTAATCTCAACAGCGCTACCATCACCTCAACAAATGGTTGACCATGACATTGATTTGCTCTGCGGTACAACTATAATTTGTAAATGTAAAATTGCATTGTGAAGTCATCAAAAATGTAGTGCGTGACAAGCATTCTCTTTCACTCCTCCAGTGATGTCGTTTTTCGTCCGAATGGAGTCCACTTAAGGCGGAACATTCTTGGCAAAGAAAATTGTCATTTTGATTGGTTGACCTTGACCTGGCCTAAAGGAAATATGTTGCCCACGAGATGGACTCACTCGTTGGTTTGCCTGAACCTGTGAATGGTTTCAAGCTTTGTGACAAACAGTGACCGTCCGAGTGTAGGAGGAACAGAAGGTAATGTCCCAATACGTACTTCCTTTTTCTTTCAACCGGAACCGGAAGTAGTTAGTGAGGTTCTTCAGTATTTTGCGCTGTAAAGACTTCACTTTATAATTATTATAGGGCGTAGCCATAAATCAGAGTCATGAGTCAGAGAATTTTTTAATAACGTCATAAAGTTCCATACCCCAAACAGTTCAGTACAATAACCAAATTGATTTCGAAAGTTATTTTTGTGTGCCGTTTTAGTTTACTTTTCCCAACGACTATTTTTGAACGTTTTTGTAGAAGACTGAAGCCTTGCTCAAACTGTGATCCTGGTCTTTAGATGGCGCATAGGATTCTGCTTGTACAACTTGTGTTGCAGTTGGATGGTGAGCGAAGCTCTATGGGCCAAAAATGGTCTTGCTTTGTCGCAATACATACATGTTGAGAAGTAATGGAGAAGTTAGTTTAGTTAACTGCTTATATTAGTTAGGGATGTCAGAATAAACTGTTTTTAACATTCTGACCATTTAATGGAACATTCTGACCGGAGCAGTAATGGCAGGATTTTGAATTTGGATTATGCGGGAGGCGTGACAAAATCAAATGGGAATTTAACATTAGGGGGAAACTTCCAAGTCAGTGCTTCTCCCCCGTGTGAAATTATTCGCTTATTTCAGGTAATAGCAAGTTATGGTCCCTCCTGTTACTGCAATCGACTACACGTGAATTTATCTTACTTCCACCTCACCGGAGGAGCTTTAAAACTGTTTTGCGGCTTTCACTGGAATTCATCCGGAGACGCCTAAACCACGACTTTCAACAATTACTGGGGAATTGCGGGAAAACGAGTTTTAAGTTTTTCATTAGCGCAGTGAAAATTAATTATTTAATTTTCATTTCATTTGTACATTCCGGACTGCGTCAGAGTCAGAGCGAGGAAAAATAGAAACAAATTATAAATGATTATTCTTCGTACGTTCAATTCGGTTCCAGACTCGTCACACCATCCCAAATTATTAAATTTTTCTCCAGACCCTCACTAAATTCTGTGGTTAAAATGATCCTGGTGGAGTTGAATAGAAGTTGAATGCTTAATGAAAGACGGTAGATTAATATTGGAGAAAAAAACAATACATTTACGCTGTCATTCAAAATAATTTGGTCAAATAGAAACAGTTTAAAATCAAACCAGCAACGTTTCCTCGTGTTTTCTCCCAGGTCTAATTCCGAGTTGATGATGTCTCCAAAGGATTCCATTCACGCGTATGGCGATAAATTGTGACTAATTATCCCGTGACAATGAATAATTTTATGGGGGTCTTGTCTTCTCTCCGAAACAATATTTTTCTTATTCCTAACCCGGATAATTAGAATCTTCTCCACCGAAGTTCCGTCTTTTCATTCTTACCCATAATAGATACCATGTGCAAATGTCTTTTAAATTGTCAGTGAAATTAGTAGGTACTAAAAATAAATCTGTATAGGAGAGCCATAGCAGTGCGTAACGAGTATTCAAATATTCACTGTGGCAGTGGTAAACTGAATATTTTACATTGTTCAAAGCAGAGGGGAACAATTAAGATATCCATTCGGATTTGGCGGATAATGTTTGTTAAGGTTAAAGCAACAAAGGCTTTGATGTAGTGCGTGCCAGAAGTAACACTTTTATTGTTCAAATACGTATGAAGATATCCTGCGAAATATATTAATATCTGATTAATTTATATCTGGGTAGACATTAATTTTTTAACATTTGTTTAGCTGTCACGAGTTTTACTTAACAATAATATGGGATTATAAATTATAGTCTTCTAATTATTGTGGAAGGATCGATATCTATCGTATTTACTTTGTACCATGGGCATATTCGTGGACACAGATATTTTTTGTGAAAGACGGCTTTAGAGTGTTTAGAGTATACATATAGAGAATGTACCCTTTCTAATTGCTCAGACAATGTCTTAAACAAGTGGAGAAAACCTCTTTACCGTCAGCGCTGGACAATTATGATATGAGTGTGCTCACGTTAATGAACAGGGTGATGCGAATTGTCGCCGAAAATTTTTTGAAGTCCAAGTCAACCGAACATAATTGGGTTGGAGTTGCAATAAATGAATGTATTGTTATTGTTGTAGTTTTAGTATTCGGGTTGAAAAATAAAACCAGAAAAAGTGTGACTCGTAAAAATAAGCGTTATTCCTATTTCACGAAATTCGGTGAACTAATTTTAAGTATGGATTTCCTAGCAGATGTATGTTTGCTATAACACTGTCATGTCCCAGTGCCAGCTTACCAGCCGAGGAAACCTCACAAGAAGTCCTGAATTTGAGTATAAAATTATATTTCTTGTCTATTACCTCACATAGTTTATGAGCTTTGGTTGTAAAGATAACCCCTTCTGGAAAAATGGGTAAAAAGACAGCAAATATAAATAAACATTTTGAATCAACGACCAGAGTGAAGGAAAAAACAACTTTGAGTTTGAGACTACTCCTCCGGGTTCGATAAGAACGGATTCAATTCCACACATGTACATCATGTATTTTACGCATTCCATACAGCCTTCAACTTCTGACTGCGAAGAAAATGAAGTGGAGTTGTTAAAATATTACTTTTAGTAAGTCTGAGTAGTGTGTATCATTTTTTCTGGATGACTTAATTTTTTTTGCATATATACATGGGTTAACTATAAGTATACAGATTGACTCTCTAGGACAAGAACTGACAGAGAAAAGTATCTTAGTCAGTCGGCTGATCCAGATAGACATTACACCCTTCCTTCTTGCTTCTTTTAAGGTCCCAATTGGAAAGTGATACATATTTTTTGTTGATTTTGAACTCAATATGATGCCATATATAACGTACATATTCCTTTTTGAGACCAATTTCTTTCAGTTTCGTGTCGAGTTAGAATTATATTTCTCACACCCGGCCGGGCCAAGTCAAACCGCCGCGATCCGACGAATGCATTGGGGAAATTGGGATCATGTGCATCAGGACAAGGAGGTCGTCGCCGTAATTCTATTCGATTGCACAAACAGAAAGTGATGCATCGTCGCACGGAAACTTCCATTTGTGGTCAGCATCCAGGCGCCAACTATCTTTCAACAATCAGCATTTACGTACTTTTACTCGGGATTATTTATTTTTTCCTTCATTGCTTCCCCACTTGTGATGTTATAGTGCACACAAGATGCGTGAATAATAATATACTCCCGGGAACCAAAAATACAATAAGGGTATTGTTTACAAATAACATGGGTAACCCATTAAACCGACAAGCTTCAATATTGAATTGTTTCGCTTCCGTATATGCACTGCATGGTTGACAACGACACAGTATTTGGGTGACCCTTACCGCTAATACTGTAGCATGATTGTCCGGTCTTAAAGCTGTACTTTAGGACAGGTCGTGAAGAAAGTAAACCTTACCCTGTTAGACTTGGTTTTATCTTTTCTGGTGATCATGAGGAACGTGTCGTGTAAAGCGCTGACAAGTCATTTAGGATTTAGACCCGATACAAAACTTACGAACTATAGTCTATTTGTATCGTTTCCAATTTCATTGTAGAAATACTGAACTAATTTACATTGAAATCTGATCAGTTCACAAGGAAGTGTTACAATAGAGAGAGCGACTTGAAAACTGTCAGAAGATTACCACAAGAAGCGAATTAGAATAAGAATTACAAAGACAGAATTTATTCTAGCCCAATCAAAAGGCACCTTTCAGAGTAGGTACTGAAAAATAGAAGCAATGTAATAATCTCAGTTTTTATTGTATTCAAGTCAAGTATTCACAATCCAATAATGAACTGTAATTCAGGAAAACCAGCGTTTTATCGGCAGCTAATTATCATTTCAGTTAACAGTTAAAGAAAAATAATTTGTCCTTTCATATCTCACACGAGAAGGACGAGTCTTCTAAATCTGTTCCACACATTTTGTGTGGAACAGCAGAATTTTGGGACTTGCCCAACTGACTAGACTGTACGTCTTGTTCTCAACATTGTTTGAAAATACTTTATTTCCTTACAAGCAGTACACTTATACTAGTATAGTTCCTTGTCTTTAAAAGAATCCTTTTGGGAGTAAGAACACGAGGAATGCGTTGAAATTTTCAGAGTGACGTGACTTCTTGCTTTGACCGACCTGACTCCAATAAATCCATTATCCTACACTTCGAAAATAGTAATTGTAACTGGGGAATACTCATTTTCACTCGGACGCACTCATTACTTCCAATGTTCATAACAAACGGTTACGATACCACATTCAACTACATTCAACTAAGAAAATCTGCTCATTTTTTGCTGGGTAAGACATAAATGCTTTCAGGTTCAGATTCTGGTATTGCCTTATCCAGGTTATTTGAATGAAGGCAATTGTAAACTAAATGTTTCGAATCTCTCCATTATCTTGCAACGTTCAATGGACACTCAAATTATTGGCACATTAATGATGGGAACATTTCTGGAGAAAGTAAAATGTGGGACGACGTTTCGACTTTGATTAAAGTGAGTCATAAGCTATTTGAATTAACAGTAAGTCCTCAATTATGATTTCAACCGTACACTTCCCAACATCTCAACCTCAACTGTGTAAAGGAAAGTGTCGTTTCGAATAGTGTCTTTTGAAGATATGTAGAAATCGGTTTATCTGAAGGATCCACCAGAACCGACAGACTACTGACAGTGTCGTCTTAGCTTTGTGACATTTATGTTTTGACTTGATTCCGAGGACCAAAGGGGGGTCTTTAGTCAGTCACTTTTCATTTCAACCCGAAAATGAGAGGGAGAAAGACACCGACATGTCTCCTGTTCAACTACCGCCTTTGACGTCAATCAACGTTCCTCTATAAAGCCGAACAGTAGCCGTTTAGGATTTAGAGTTCCTGCTCTGAATTACACACAGACATAAACTATCAACCACTACTGTTTTCTTCCACTAATCCCCACATCCAGTTGCTACATGGCAAAATACTAAGATTTGAATGACTGACTGAATTTGTGAGATCATCCTCAAAAATTAAAAATAGCGTATGGAAAAAATTAACACTTCAACGTCGTAGCTCAGCAATTCACCACTCTTCTACAAACTATTGACTTGGAGGACAAATCTTTCAACAGTTAACCATGTCGTATTTAAATATTAAATGTCATCCAGATCCACAATCTAAGGTGTCGCATAGAATCGATTGAGACGATTATATCTATGAAAGGTTTGGTTACCCAGGCCCATCCTGACTCAAGGTAGTCCAGTTTATAGTCCTGAGGAAGGGAACTTGTCTACATGCTCTGCAGGTTGAACATGGGACAAATTGGACATAGTTTCCAACTACAAATCAGTCAGGCAGGTAGATCGAGAATTGAATACACTTACTGATTGAATACACTTACTGATGAGTCGATATGGCATCTCGTGTGATATATTGTTTGAGCTATGGAGTTGCTGACTTTTATTAAACCAAGTCCAATCCAAACCGAATTGATTATTTCCTTTGAAATCCGTAAATGACGTATCCGAAATGATATCCCTGGGGAATCCCTGTCCTTCCCTATTACGCAGAACGCAGAACATTGAACTTGAACTGGTCGAAGATAAGAACAGGTTCATAAGCTGTAAATAAAGTTTGATATATTTTGTGGTCGTACAACATATCAAGACAGTGTCGACTGTAGAGCTTGGCGTTTGTTGCCTTGATGACTTCATTCATCTTGAGGATCATGATTAGTTTGTCAGACTGAGAAAAGCACAGTAAATTTTATAGCTAACAAGTGTGTAACCTTAAAAGTCAAACAAAAGCCAGAGGCTCAATGAGCTTGTTATCTTTGCCGTGGGCCTACAGGGAGGCCACCAGTGGAGTTATCGTTTACCTTCGTTAATAAGGATCTTGATTCTATTTCCCAAAATTCTCAACATGTGAACGTGTATCGTTATGAGTTTTTATTAGGAAGAGGTAGTTTCCCGAAGAAGGTGAATAATGCGAGACCGGAAAGACAGGGGCGGGGCAATAGGGAATGACAGAGCGGTGTTGTGTGTAGAATCGTTGGACTTCAAAAAACTCCCTTAATATCTTTATGTGTGTCCTAGGTTCTCTTCAGTGTAATTTTCCACTTCTAACTGGTCTTGGTGGTGGGTTTTTACGATTAAAGAACAATACCGCACTGACTTCACTTGATTACTTACTCCACTGTTTCCATCATTTTATCTCTAGTGATGTTGTTCAGGGGCTAGAAAAAATATTAAGACTTCGTTTATGTATGTCTCCCTCGTCCTTCCTCAATTTTCAGACCGTTCACCTATATTGAACCTGGACAATCCATGCAGTAACTTTTTCTCGGTTTTAGAATTATCTACGAGATTTTTGGCACATGTAATAATATGAACAACGTCTGTCCCAAAATGAGAGCGTTAAGTTCATTGTTTGAAAAACCTTGTACACATATTCCTGTTACCGTCATGTCATAAAAATCGGACATGATTTTCCTTACGTGTGGGTATTTATTTATATTCAAGTAAAGCTCGCCCGCCATTTATGCCTCATATAACATCCGCCGCACCTACACCCTAGTGATGGCTCATTATTAATATTTTTCTAGAGGATTCGCAGGAATTTTTTTTACAATAAATCGTTTGTTAAGCATTCGACATTTTAATAATTGTGTAATCCTTTTTATGTGTTGAATAAAAATGTGTTCTGTCTCGAAAAACCATTCTATCGAGTTGATACTTTTATAGTTTTCCATTCTGTTGTTTATTCTGAATCATTCCATGTCCTTGTTTAGTTTTAGTTCAACCTTAGTTGAAATGTCAGTTTTGTGATGTGAGGTAAGTTAATATAATATCGTGTTGTTTCTCTCTCATTTTGCTTTAAAATTGGGCATCAGTATTTCTATCTATACTCCTTGGGTGTGAAGAGCTGTGAAACATAATACATATTCGGTCAACCCGTAAAATTATCTCCATATTAAAGCGGATTCACGCATGTTTCAAGCAACGAAGCAAAGTAAGTAATAGATGAATGAATGGGATCAAATTGCCAAAATACGATCTCAGTCGCATTACTGTCTTTTCTAGTTTTTGTATGTGTTACAGACAGCCGTAATTGTACTAGCCACAAAAAAAAACTATTACCGCCGCCGTGTACAATTCACCCTTTGAATATGATCTTTAAACGTTATTCGTTGAGTTACCGCCTACTGGTCAGATCAGATTGCATTGTATTACAGCAGAACCAATGAAGTTAAAGTCACTACTACGTACTCGGATCAATTGTTCAACGTACTTAAAATATTCTAATTAGGTTTAGGTATGGACCTGTATTCTCAATTCGCTCTAGCTGGAACATGACCGCTACACGTCCAAGAACAAATCGAGCTCTTAATAAAGCTGGCAAATGACAATACGGGAAATGAATAAAACAAAATCTAAATCTAAACATTAGGCCACTTATTTCTGTTCTTAATTCAAAGTTAGGATTCTCTAAGTCCGAAAATTAGACGGATTTTGGAGAATGTCTTTCTTCAAGTAATGAATTTAGTTCGGCACAATTTCTGAAGATAGAGTTCTAAATATAATGCTGATCCTTTGTACAAGCTCCACAAATGGAAGAATCAAAAATTTAGGTCTAACTGGATTTTACAATGTACTCACAAGCTCATCTTTAAATCTAAAAAAAGTATATTCTATATAACGCCGGGTAACATTTTAAGGGTCTCGTTTGTTAGTGTGGCTCTCGGGCTCGAATTACTAATTTTGCTCAGTATCTCTTTGCAGTACACTTGCTTTCTTTATGAAATGTATTCCGTGTGTTTCTAAAAGCGTTCAAAGAATAACAATCGAGTTGACCCAACTAATAAGTTACTGTGTATGAACATTTTTATATTTTTGCGTCCAGTCCCAGTATCTGTTTACATTTAACATAAGGCAGGGCCGGACTGGCCATAAGGGAGGGCGGGCAATCGCCCGGTGCGCCCCTCTGAATTTAACATTAGGGGCATGGAAGTAATTAAGGCGCCCTTTGCGTTTGCCCCACGCGCCTAATATTAACTGCCCTCGGCGCCCCTGGGTTGCCAGTCCGGCCTTGACATAAGGTACAGTGAGGGCAGGCCTTAAGTGGTGGCAAACTTGGCGATCACCCGAGGCCCAAAAATATAAAAGGGTGGAAAAATTCAGACCAAGTTTCTCGAATGGCCTCTTAACAAGTAGGCACTTTCTGCACCTCTCGACAAGGAATTTTTTTCACTCCCTTCGGAGGAATAATTCCAATATCAATATCAGACACCCATGATTACTTGTACAATTCTTTTAAAATGTTATGTAAAGTAAAATGAGACTAAGGCAAATCCAATAAACTAACATACTCAATAGGTTTTCCAAACAGTTTCTGGCGAAAAATTAATGAAAATTTAAAAAAAATGAAAAAATTAATGGCGAACTCGTTTGACTTTTGAGAAGGTTTTTACACCTTAAAATATTATGTAAATAATGTAAACATTTGAGGAATATATTTATTTCTTGCAGAATATCCAACTTCTCTCCAACCGAGTGCGAGTCCACTCGTCAGAGTAACAATATCGTAAATCGTGTGAATCTCTTTAGAGCTTAAATTTATCTAGAGAAGGGAGGATGTGAAGGAACGATGCATCGTGGGCGCGATATCGCTACGGCCGACCCTGGACGCAGTAGTACGTCAGTGAACCAGACCGATGGACTTAATTATGATGAGGTTGGAAAACCACCCAGAGTCTCTGGTCAGGTACTTAACCGTAAAAGATGAGTTGATGGTTGCCGACACCTGAGTTGTCCCATAACGTTATGCTCGAACAAGGGAACAAAACAGATGTCAAATTCTACATTCAGCTATCAGACACTGCGATGCAGTTAAAATTCGTCTGTGGAAATCATGTCACTCCAAGTGACAGACTTGAGGACAATACACTCTTGTATACATTGCAGGTAGTTGTCTGATCTGTCATCACATTCAAAATTTCTGATTCATCCCTTAGACGACCGCGTCTTCTGTTTTGCCCGATGCTTAGCAACGCAATGTTAAATCCTCTGAAACTCACGACCACTTTTTGACCGGAATCCTTGGGACAGGTCTAACATTACTTCTGCATTACGACCTTTCAAGGTAAATAATAGGAAACACGATTGACTCTGAATGATTTTAACAGTGAGTGAGGTTTCCCTTGTAAGTATTCTCCGATTTCACCTGATCCTTCACACGTTTAAGTCGATCTTCATTTTCTCCGCCCCTTTTCCCCCCATGTTCTCTCATTCATTTCATCCGAAAAGCAAACAAATTCAAGCCCATGTTCTCATCTCCTCATTCATTTTCCTCTTCAGCCGACACGACTCTCATTACGCTCGAGTGTAATTACCCATAACCGCACTCTAGAGTAGAGTAACCGTGTACCTTAACATTCGTAAGACCAAACAGCCGCTGACACCAATTACAAGGGATTTTCTTCATCAGACTCCGCCAATTGACACGCCCGCTCGCCGCTGCGCCGCGCTGCTCCTTTAAAGTGACTAATCGTCTGGTTCTAATCATCACGCACCATACAAATCTTGAATGGAATTGGATTGGAATCATACTCTTTCAATTTATTTTATTTTATTTAGACGTTTATTTCAAATCAGAGAACTGTATAAAGATGTTCGTCAATACAGAGCCTAATTC
>JAQFYE010006523.1:0-10704 GCA_034694305.1 Protaphorura glebata
AGCTGGATTTGGCGGGATTTTTGAAATTAACATGTAATTTCGGGTTTTCCCTGACTTCGGGTTTTAGCTGTGACATAATATATATACTGACGCTCGCTTGGATATGATTGTGATACAGGATGGCCGCCCGAACGACCCATTAGCGCTGCCTCGCCAGCTTGAAGGGAGAGCTCGGAAGGTGTTCGGGAAGCCATGGCGTATCACAATCACATCCAAATCGAACGTACAGTACTGTTGTAATGTCATTAATTTATAAATTCATAAACTTCCGTTAACTTATGTGATGGCTAATGTCGTAATGTCCTTCTTTTCTCAAATTTTTAGCACGGATTCCCCTGTTCTGTGGATTCGGCTAGACCCGGAGATGACCCTTATTAGAGCAGTTGATACAAGACAACCTGATTTTCAATGGCAATATCAGTTAAGGCATGAACGGGATGTTACAGCTCAGGTTGAAGCAATCTGGGCCCTAGAGAAGTTAGTAAACCTAGCTAATTTTGAGTCTAATTGTAATAAAATTCCCTAACTTGATCTTGCAGTTAAGAGTTTATTATTGTTCTTTGTTATTTCCTGTTCGCCCTCTAGATTCGGCAAAAACAAACATAAGTTTCTAATTCTAATTGATACAGAATCATTTGTTTTGATTTGAAGCTATGCAACACCGCAAACAAGAATGGCTCTCACTGATCTCATTGAAAATGAACAAGCGTTTTACAAGGTCCGGTGCGAAGCTTGCTATTGCCTTGCTAAGGTAATTTACGAAAATACATTCACCATGGGATAGCATATGAAAAAGGCATGTTCAAAGTGTATTTTTTTTGCAGGTTGCCAACGCTATGGTATCCAGCTGGTCAGGTCCTCCGGCGATGCTCAACATTTTTAGAAAACTCTTTGGCTCATTTTCTTGTCCACAAATTGTTAAGCACAACGACTTCTCGAATCTTCAGCATTATTTCCTTCAGAAAGTAAGAATTTGGTTCTTTGGATAAAAATTTATGCAAATATTAATTGGATTATTTCGTAACTACAGTTTATTGTTTTCAGACAATACCAGTCGCGATGGCCACATTGAGGAACGTCCATGGTATTTGCCCTGTAGACGTCCACAAATTTCTAATTGACCTTTTCAAATACAACGACAATAGTCGAAATAGTTTTTCGGACAATTATTACCGCGCTGCACTTATTCGAGCCCTGGGAACAACTGTCACACCAGTAATAGCAGTCGTCACTTCTGGGTAGGTATTTTGAGTCAATCGTTAAAGCCCTAAGACAAAATAATATATTAATATATCAATCTAAAACTCACGCGTTTATCCTTTCAGCCTGGACTCTGCTGCAGAACCGTTATCCAGTGACACTCGCGCTATCATGGATGAAATAATTAGGTGTTTAAATCTTGAAAAAATGCTACATTGTTATAAATTCAGTGTGACTGTAGAATGCCTCAAGGCATTACGAAAACTGCAGAAACTTGGGCATTTACCTAACAACATAGAACTTTTCAGAACTTATTCTGTCTATACACAGTGTTACGGTACGTTATTAGACCATCGTTCGTACTTTCGTTTAGTACAGTGGAGACCAAAAGAAGCCGGACACCCCAACTGCAAGAGTGCACGGCATTTCAATTTCAAGTGCTCCTCGCCGATGCACTCTTGCATGAGGGGCATTAGGTGTCCGGCTTCTTTTGGTCTCCACTGTATAATCTTTTGAACAGGTAACAGGTGTCTTAAGTATCCTTGTTTTCTCTTTCGCTGTTTAGATGTCAGAATAGCTGCGTTAGAGGCCATTGTGGATTACACAAAAACGGACGGAAACTCAAGTGATGTCAGCTATTTACTCGACATAATTGAAACGGATCCTGTGCCCGCAATGAGACACGAATTGTGTAGGCTTATTATTCGAATTCTTAGTGAAAAATCGGTAGGTCCTCGATTCAATCAGAGCCTCCTCGATATTGTATTTTAGGTTTCATGAAGTTTTTGAAATATGACTCCAATTAAATTGAATTTTCCAGACAGACAGGAGAAGAATTAAATCACCTTTCCACAACAATGGTGTGGCTCTAAGGCTCTGGCACAAATTCAAGTAAGCAATTAAATATTACAACACTCGTTTAAAATTACAGACTGGTACTATCAAGTCGGTGGACGGGTGGAGTACTAGACTAGAGTAGAGTACAACGATTCACGGATGTTCACTTTACTTGTACAGCTACGAAATGAGTATTGATGCCCGCGTAAGATGTGACCTCGTTGACCTCTACCATACTCTGTTTGGAACGCGAAAACCAGTGTGTTTACTCGACGAAGATCAACAAGCTTTGGTTGACACTACAAATCGGGAGGAACCAACATCACGTCGAAAATCACCATTAACAACTCGAGAAGGGGTTGAAGAATTTAAAAAAGTATGGAATTTTTATTGTAATTTCCTGATTTTCATTTTTACCGTTAAATGTCCTACGTGTGGTTTTTCACGAATTGTTATTACACGAATGGTTAATGGAGGTGCAAACTTCCGAGCTGGCCAGAGCCGAAGAAAAAAAAACATGTTAAGGGCAGGGCCAAAAGATCAAGATCACAAGATCAGGGACCGAATAAATTTAGAGCCGGCGCTAAGACCTCTTATTCTTACTTCAATCTCCAACTTTCATAATATATGCCTATCCAACGAGCTATCTGATGCTCGACTTTCGAGCACTTCGTCGTAAAAGTCGTTTGTATTCCATTTAAATGCAAGTGCAGATCCTGCACTATTTACACCTCCTCGTATTGAAAAAATTAATTTCGTTTACGGCCAGGCTGGGGCTGAGCTTAGAAATATGAATTCGGTTTAAGTTTAGGAGGCAGTCTGACAGTGCGAATTCATTAAGAAATCATGAAATTATTTAACGTCGCTTTTTCTCCGAGTTCATTTCGTAAAACCTAAAAATATTTTTACTCTTAGCATTACCATATTACGTCATTACAAGCGGTATTATTTCATGTTACTGAATTTTATTTTTGTCTAGGAGCCGGACGTTGTAGAACCGGAAGCACCCAAAATGGTTTCGGCTAAAGTCCTTTCGTCGAAACGGGAATCGATGGCGTCTGATAATTCTGGTGAGTTACCGGAAGCCATGGACACCTCCTTGCCCACTTCCTTTGAACCAGGAATGTTTAAGAAGGAGAAAAGTAGAGAGCTCGAGAGAGATCGGGAACATGACAAGGAGAAAGCCAATGACGACGATGAGTTGCCGGACAGTTCTACCCATAAAAGGCATCATCATCATCATCATAGCAAAGTGAGCAAAAGTTTTTTATTTTCATCCGTGGTAGATAAATGTTGTGTTTAGGTGTCACAATTTCTAAAGAAGTTATTCGGAAAAATTGGAACTTGATGCAGTCGCACAAGGAAAGAGGTACAATCGAAACCGTAGCAAATCTGAAAAACTCTAGATTTGATAAATGATAAATTCGATTTCTATAGCGTCGGTATGCTATACAGAACAATAATTTTGTACCTCGTTGGATTACGAGTTTCACATTTCCACCGTCGTGCAGGTACTCTCTAAAGTATCGAAGGCTACTACCGTTAATTCTTCACACTCGTGCCATGGCACAAAATAACGAAGATCGAAGATTTTATTCGTTTCGGCTATACACCGCCCCGTTGGATACCGGATAACTTTACAATACCGGTATAGAATTCCTTTAAACAAAATCGGAAATCGGTAAACCAGACTTCATTTGGTGGAGATATCCACCAAATTCTAGACTTCCGAAAAAGCTAGCGACATAAGAAAGTCGTTGATCTCGATTTTCTCTTTATCAAGGTGCATCGGTGCATGGATGTTTATATTCTAACCCGAAAAGACTGAAATGTTAAATCACGCAAATCACAAGTGAAAATTGTCCTTCTCGATTAATGCCTAAAATGAAAGTAATGAAATATATTTTACACGTTTTGCCATTTTTATGAGCGATTTGGTACTGCTTAACCTCATTCCTGGGAAATTTAAATGAAATTACGAGAAACAAGTTAATTACTTAATCCATCCATTAAGCGGATCTATTCCTGCCAACTTTGGACACATTCTCGAATCCCGACGATCAAGTTAAAATAGTACCAGTTTTCAAGTTCCGGACAACAGTTCTACGTTAATTTTTCACTCCTTTCGGTGTAGCCTTCGTAGTGATCATCAGTCAAAGGTGTTTTCGTTTTTGTGAATCATTATTTTCAACGACCCAATGTCCTCACTCATTTTGTGAGTACGTGAGATCATAAACGTATGAGTCATGAAGTTGTTTTCGAGGATAGAAAGTATGGAGTGCTTTATAGTTTATAACGTTGCTCCATATGAGCTTGTGATTTTGACAAACAGGTTAGATACTCCTTTATTACATACAAAGGCGTGCTTTGGAGCACTGCAAATAACATTAACTACCTATCCAACTTTTGAAAAACTACTGACACGAAATATTTTCTACCCTCTGTTTCAAAGCAAACCTTTAGTGTAGGTCTTCCTTTGCTTGCATTGAGGTGATCAGATGCTGAGCTTTGGAATAATTCTCCGTATTCCCCGGTATTTGTCGTATTCTTGTGATCGTTGGGTCAGCTACCATTAAATGATGACTCAAGTCTAATAATAGTATAGAGTACCGTACTGAATGGTCTAAAAGCTGCGCATGTATTATATTCGATTAAAGTTAAAAGCTGACCAGTTTATAAGACCGTAAATCACTGATTAGAAGTCAGATGCCGAATTGAAGCCTAGACTGAAATAGATATCCATTGGTTTGTATGGATAAAGTGGTAAAAGTCTGCGAGCTAGACCTAACCTGAATAAATGCAAGATGGAGCTCCTATTCCGTAATTTACGCTAGTTATAGTTATATTTAACGTGAACTTGAACCTGAACCGAAGTTTTCAGATTCCTTTTTTAATATTCGGACTCGATGTTAGCTTTTCCTTTCCTTTATTGAGTACTCCACACTGATTTTCTTTCATATAAGCTTTACTGTGAAATAAATTGTGATAGCAGTGAATTATGAGTGCAAAAGATGATGAATTACATGTAAATAAGAGACTGGAACTGGAAATGCGATAATGTTCAATTCCAAGACTCTACCATAATATGACATGACATCACTACATGATTTTTATTCTTTTTTTCTTTCTAGGCTAAAAAGAAGAAAGAAAAGAAACGAAAGCATAAACACAAACATAAGCACAAACACAGCAGCAGCCATGAGCACGGATTGAGCAAAAAGAAGACAACAGAGGAAACTCTTAGTTCCGCCAGCTCTGAAAGCAATAGTCAGTCACAGATGTAAGTTTATGTAGTATATGTAATTAAGTAGGTTTAATATTAAGTACAAGTGAGTATATTTTTACAAAATTCACTATGTTCCCTTCAGATTGATTTTTCAGGATAATCTACGATTGCGACGCCTTTTTCAAAATAAATTAAGCGCGGTTTTAATGTGTAAACTTTTTTCATTCCGTTTTAGGATCTTATATTCAATTTTGTCTAGCCTTTCCTTGGCTTAATAGTAGTATTACCTAACCAATAACACGTTGCATATTTTAAAGATTCGAGGTTTTTGGTATTTCTAGACTGGATTTTGGCGAACTTTATTGCTGTGAAATAAAATAATTTTGGGTGTAATGCATTGATGATGTTTCATGTCAGTTCATACTTGTCAACTCATATTCTGATGTGTTTTTTCGTTTTTCCTCAAAGTTTACCATTAGCTCATCATAAAGAACTGAGGATTCGTGTATTTATAGATGGTGTATTTTGGTAAGCTTTTTTTCTTTAATCAGACATTCGGTTGACTTGAGCGTCAAGGAGAAACCCTGCTGCTATTGCTAGGTTGCCTTTGCCTTTGCCTTTGCCTGTGCCATTGCTTTAATACTTCACGACCGCCAAATCCTACGCACAGGACAGGTGATGAACTTTTTCAAGGTTCCGTTCCTTCTAGACTCGCGGTGCAAAATCTTGCAAAAAGTTTTCATGTTGCTAAGCAAGCCAAACCAAGCCTGGCAAATAAAAAATCTGCAAAACTCTATACACTGCATATAAAAGTACTTGTTTCTGTTTAGATTTTCTTTGCGGTTGGGCTAGGCATGGCCTGGCCTAAGGCTTTTTTGAATCAAATACAAACATCCACATATTGCATAAAATGTCTGTTATTTCCTCCGCTTGCCTGCCTTGTCGAACTTCTGCAAAGAGACGAACGCGTACTGTACAGGGTGGCAAATAGTAACCGTTGATTGCGAATTATTAAAAATAAAAAATCCGAGATGACTATTAAAAGCGCCCGATATTTTGATATCTACTGTCGTTAGTACTCTTTCTCTTTGTGCGCACGAGGCGCGCGTGACTGAATGTTTTGTATTAAAATGATCTTTATTCCAACTTGTCTGAATTATTAGCACTAACAACTATTAAAAATGTGGCATTAATTACTCCTTGGACCTACGGAAACTGGCCATTAAGACTTTCATTTCGAACTTTGATGAGCTTTTCGATCATCATAGAAAGTGGAAACGTGGTAAACATATAGGGCTCAAAATAGACCATATTTGTACATTGACCATAATAATAGACCCAGCCTTGGGTAGGCATCTTACACGGGTCAGACTCGGAAATACCCTTAGTTATAATATTAAAGTCGTTTCAGCCGTGATACAGAAATTAAAAATATCTCCGCAGCACAGCACTGACTACATCTAAGTACTGTTGTACTAAAATGAGAACGCGCCGCGTCGCGCATCAAGCAAGAATAAAACTTATCATAAACTACTTGGAGCATCAAATGTCTATGTCTGTCTCAGGGTTTATTTTCCGATCAGTTCAAAACTTATTCGCAATCTGCGTGTACTTCTGACCACCCTGTATGTTCTCGAAGCTCGTCACAAATTGCAAATGGCTAAAAGTATAACAAGTAACTTTTTTGCATTCACATGCTCTACTAGGGGCGGGCGTGTAAATAGTTGAATGTTTACTCTGGCCTGTCTGGTTTCGTATTGGTTTCTAGTAGGTATGCTGTTTCTGTCTTCACTGTAAAAAAATGAACTAGAAGTTGGACTTTACCCGGGCTTGTGGTTGGTTGTACATTGTAACTTTACGTGAACTGTTTTAGAGCACTGTACAGTTCCGAGCTGTATGGACTTCGATTTTTGGCATAACACGTCTTGTAATATGTGCATAAAACACTATGAGATAGACTTTGATTGACTTGAACCACGATTTGGACTACAAATTGTCAAATTCCGAATTTTGGAACTTGTTTGATGAAATTATGATGTGATTATGTGACAAACTAAATGCATTTTAAAGAGTACAGTTCCCATTTCCAAAGTTATAAATTGCTCATATTTAGTCTACACGTTTTGGAAGTATTAGTCAACAAACTGTGCTGAACCACCCTGTTTAAGAAGAATTAAAGTTAAGGATTTCAGAAGGCCTAGCTTAGGTAGTTATTTTTCTCTTCGTATTTATATACTCGTATATTTAGCGTTCGAGAACTTCTGAAGAGTACATTTATGAAATGAGATATTTGAAAATTGCACTATCAAATGTCTGATAAATCTTCCTGATTCCTGGAAACATCAAGTTCTGGAAGCCTTGATAGAACAAAGTGAGATTTTAAAAGAAATTAACCATTGGTATTCGTGTAGAATTATTCGAAGGTCAGTTTTCATAACACAAAATATCTTTGTGAACCCTAACCGATATCAGAATTTTTCTACTCATGGTTCGGTTGTGGCAACAAAAGTCACCTTGAACCACAATTATTCAGGCAGGTTTACGATTTCTTACAACGTAGTCCGTGCCGTTTAACGCAAAGCTTGCCATAATTGATGAATTAAACTTAAACCTCCCCATTCTTTACACCAAAGGGAAGGGGAAAATACAAAATATATACGAATGACCCGCGAGCGTGATTTAAAGGTTGGGTAGAGGTCGTGAAAAGAGAACTTCTTAGTCGTGATTATTCTTGTTTTTACCAGAAGTAGACTTTTACTTATCAACAGAGACCGCATATTTTGCTGAAATATGACTGTCTTCAATGTATGTTGTTGGTACAATAAGTTACGGGAAGACGACTTCAGTTTAATGATAATAGAAACATTTTACCCGTAATAACAAATATAACCGCAAACCGAACCCTATGCCACAGATGACGACGAAATATTTTATACTACCTTCCGAGCTTAGTATTTGTGTCATTCCAATAATAATATTTCCTCGTTAGTATCAGAAAATCGAATCTAGGAAAGGAAGGGAAATCCCGGCTTACTTTCTCTACCCTAATTTTAGTTCAAGGAAAAGGAAGCCCCAGAAAGAATCATCGATCAATAAAATATTTGCAATTTATGTACTAGTGTCTGTCTACTTCCACCAATGCAACGCAACATTTTCTTTTTTCCAGGCACTATCGTGTACTATGGTACTAATATTTTTTAACTTTGTTATAGACGATATTTATGCTAATGGTGTTATTACATTATTTGTTCAATAATTTTTTTAGATTAGTTCGTAATCATATGTGCGTGCTTTATACTGTTTGCTGTAAAGTTTCCGCAGAATAAATTGAGAGGATGATTGTGAAAACCCGGTACTACACTGCTTGAATCCATACTAAATGGACGTATCTGCTATTGGATTTATTCTAAAGTCTAAAATATTGCAAAATTATTATGTCTACTGGCCTAGCCGCTGATGTGTAGATTAGAGCTATACATACTTTTAATTTACATAATAATACATTATACTTTTTGCACATCTGGTGATTGGAGTTTGCAAACAAAGCAAAAGAGTCAGGCATCAGGCTACGTCCGATGAATGGAATGGAATTGTGAGCTGACCTGATAGCCAAAGGCAACAACACAATTTGCGGTGGACTGCATGAGTAGGCGAGAGGGAAGCACGTGAACAGCGAATGAACTAGAATACACCTCATTCCTGCTAGTTTTAGCCATTTTAGGTAGCTAGTTGGACTATACTATACTGCGAAACTAACGAGGAGTATTCTCGAGGTGTGAATGTAGAATTCGGTTCGATAATTTTTAGCATACTCAATTAGTCAGCTCACCGGTCGCTTTAGCGGCTTCAATTACTAATATAGTGCAATCTTTAAAGAACACAGATTGTCCTGGATGGGATCGGAGTTTATTTTTAGATAGTGGAAATAATGTTAACTATTCTCCACAATCGGACCACTTCCCCGAGGGTAGTGGTGCTTCGAAGGAGGAAAATAACGTCAAATAGACTCATTTGGATTGGCTATTTATTTAGTCATCAATGCCATAGCTCGCACAATATAAACAGCGAAGATCTAATATTGAATTGTCAATGAGTGTCGTCGATTCCGGCTTAAACTAGACTTAATTAATTTTCAAGTACATAATTTTACAGTATTTAAGAGGTTAATTGCACCAGCATATTATTCGTAGGAATCTATACAAGCACTTGAGGACCGAAGGGTTGAATGAATGAATAAACGCTCTTAAGATCGAGTAGATATGTGTTGCGAATCAAGATATAGATACTTTGCATAGCTAGATTGCTAGATAGGTAGGTAGATAGCTAGATTGCCAGACAGCTAAATTGCCAGACAGCTAAATTGCTAGATAGCGAGATAGCGCGTTTCAGTCCATTCTGAGCAACTTCGAGAATTTGGCCTCTTGTGACCTGGGTCGAGGTCACCCTCTGACACCTTTTTATTACATTTATCCACTTTTCAGATCATTCTGCGCAACTTTGAAAATTTTACCTCCGGTGACCTGGGTCGAAGTCACCCTGACACCCACTTTTTACAGCATTTATGCACGTTTCAGACCATTCTGAGCAACTTCGGGAATTTGACCTCTTGTGACCTGGGTCGAGGTCACCCTCTGACACCTTTTTATTACATTTATGCACTTTTCAGACCATTCTGAGCAACTTTGGAAATTTGACCTCTGGTGACCTGTCACCCTCTGACACCTACTTCTTATTGCATTTATGCACGTTTCAGACCATTGTGAGCAACTTTGAAAATTTGACCTCTGGTGACCTTGGTCGGAGGTCACCTGGCGAGGTCATATTAACACTTCGTGATTCATGTGACCTTGTGTACCTATCCTGTAAATTTCGTTGAAATCCGTCAACATTTGCTGCATGAAAAGTATAGACGGACGGACGCACTACTATAATGTATTGCTTACGCAGCACATAATAATTGATGTTTTGACCCATTTTGTCCATTCTTGTGTTATAAAGACCAGCCGAACTGATTGCAATAATTGACCGGAATTCCCTTCCACGATGTTACACTTTCTTCAGTGCGGTGGCATCATCTTCCAAAGTATTAGTCGCTATTAGCCCGTGGACTTTAGTCCTGTCAGGGCTTATAAGATCCTCCTCCTCTGTCTGTCTGTCTGTCTGTACGTCTATCAAGCGCTCCTCCCTGCTACCAGTACTGCCACGTCACTGCAAATATAACTGGTTATATTTGCAGTGATGTGGCAGCACTGGTAGCAACGGTATGGTCATACCGTTTTTCACCAATAGAACGCAGTCGGTAGCAACGTCAGAATCTTATATTACTCATACCAACCACTCATGTCGTACGATAAGTGTTCTCCGTTATTAGCCCGTGGACGCAGTCCTGTAAAGGGCTTATAAAATCCTCCCCGTCCGTAACAGACAGACGGACAGACCTG
>JAQFYE010006524.1:0-10704 GCA_034694305.1 Protaphorura glebata
AACTGCAAAAATTAACCTAAATTAGCTGAATTTTAATTAAATTACGCGAGGAACAAACGCTAAATGCAAAAAACCGACATTTGGCGTTTGTTCCTCGGGTAATTTAATTAAAATTCAGCTAATTTAGGTTAATTTATGCAGTTTTAGTTAGGTTAAGAAAACACAGATTTGTTATTTTTGCTGGACGCGCAGTGTTGCCTAAGTTAATGGTTCTCAATCCATCGACAGAAAATAAAGTCGCTGCCGGGCTACGGAAGTCTGGTCATACATAATTTACTAAAAATGTTTCTGAGGAAGTTTAAAACAAATAAAAAAGCATGACAAAAGAAAGCGAAATATACATCTTGTCGGCGCCAGTACAGACAGGATCTGGCGAGTTATTGACATTTGTCCTATTATAGATCATAGATTTCATAATAACAAAAAATGTGAGAACAACATAGCACGAAGGTGGTAGCACAGAAAAATGTTCATTTTGTTATTTGGGGTTGGTACTCGACCCCTAGCGAAGACATGACATTGTGGTTTGTTTAAGGAGGTTTTATATACTACGCGATTGAGCTTTGAAATTCTGGAGTAGTTAGTTGGTGATGGAACACGTTGAGACCAAACAAGAAGTTTCCCTTCATCTATTGAAGAGAAAATGCTTATTCTGGTCGGAGAAACCTCGTTCCAAAAATAGGGAACAGATAGGTCAAGGCTCTGTATTTTTACCAAACAAAACAAAAGACCCTTCCATACACATTGCAAGGGTATGAATAGAAACGCATGGTAGTGCATGTAAATGGAAGTGCAATATGAGACGGAGTAATCTTTTCATACGTTGTTTTTTAACAATGCCTTTAAAAGGAAGGAAACCCAATTCAATCTTTATTGACCGTCTAACTGTTGTTGGACTGGCAGTAAAGTGAATCCAAAATCTTCCATTCCTTAAAATTACCTTGAACCCAAACAAAGACAGAATAGTCCACTTACACAAAGTGATTCATAAACTATGCCCAACGGACGAAGGGTATTCTATGATGACAAGAAACCCGAGCAAAGCTAGCTTTGCTTAGCGAAGCGGTAAGGGCCTGCCTTGTAGTTTTTTGTTAAGATATAAAAATATAAAGTGAGTCAAACGTGATGGTCGTAGGCTGTTCTAGAAAAAGTTTATTCTATTTGAATCAAAAACAACCAAAATCAGTACTTGAAGATTCAAACCCGGGGTTCGAAAACGAACCAGGTAGTTCCAGGTAATACTGATTGGACGTAATGAGTAGAGCGAGATCTTGACAGTTCTAGAAAAAAATGCGTTATTCATTTTTATTTATTTATTTATTTAGTCATGACACAACTTCCCAATGGGTCCTTAGATTGTTACAAATATACACAATGAAAAATAATAGGTCAGAATATAATTTTGTAATATAAAGCAAAAAAAATTGAATGTAGTAGATACATACACACAGTGGTGAATGATAAGTCAGAATAGAAATAAATAAGTAAAAGCCAAGAATACTCTATATGCATACTGATACGTTACATGTGTAAACATAGCACAGAATCAGAGTGTCATTATTTCTTATCGACTTCCCCGTTTAGTAGTAACATTTTCAGAGTTGATACGTGTCAAGGTTCCAGGAGAGTTAATGTCACTAGAATTCGCAGAGTCAGAGTCACTGGAAGAGTTCATTGTAGAGGTAGTGTCGTTTGTCACGAGTGTAGAATTCACAGGGTTGGAGTCTTGACGTTCAGATGACGAATTTCTTATCTGCGCGGAGGGTGGATCATCACTCACGTTGACGTCCGGCTTCTGCTGGAGACGTTTTTGATTTTTTGATCTAAAATCCTTGGAGTTTTTATGCTGGGTTGGCGTCAGGTCATTGGAAATGAAGACGTCAAAATACCATTCAGATTCACGTAGTGCTCTCTTCCCTTGCATTGTTTGAATTCTGTCATTATTAGAGCGGAGTGTAGCTTTGACCGGACGCGGTTTTCCAGGTAGACCAGGAATGCGTTCTGCAAAAGTCGGCACAGCTATGCCGCCCGATGCCAATTTGATGACATGATTCACGGTCTCCACAAAATCGTTGCCGATAACTCTTTCATCTATACCGTGGATGATCACATTTTTTATACGCGAAATGAGATCCGATTGTTCTTTGATTTCTTCCGTTAGTTCCTCTTTTGTCACAAAACCGTCATTCACGTCATTAACAGTATCAATGGTATGAACTAATTTTAACACAATTGCTTGGACGTACGATTGGATTTGTTGCACTAGTTCCGTTACTTTGATTTTAATCACTTAACTTTTTGAGTTCGGATTCAATTTTTGAAATACTCGAAGTTAGAAGCTCAATACTAGAAGGCATTGCTTATCAGTCACACAGTAGAGGCAAAGAACGAACGAACGAACGCAAACCCGTCGCTAACACGATGGAGCCTAACAGACAAAACATGTTGTTCCTCGGACTGACTGGACTGAACTGATTATGTAGGAATTACACAGGATAGAATCCTTTACAATACTCGGCCGCGCGACCGGATCTCCCAGCGATCTAGCCGATCATTGGGAGACCTGGGAAGAGGTTGAATGAGGTTGTCAAAGAACGTCGAGTCAGGTTGTCGAGGCACTTGAATGATATTGTTGTATGAGGTGACTTGACATGATGTGACTTGAATCCTTGACCCGGAAAGGTAGAATTCCGTTCACAGTTAACCCTGAAAAGAGAGACCCATAAAAAATAGAAAATGAGTACGGTCCACTTGCTTACAACAGTTTGACCTGAAAAGACTCACTACCGTCCACCAAAAGGTAGCCATGAAATATTTGAGGGATAAAAAAAACATTTCCTTACCTTTTAACTTGTGTCCCTTGATGTACGACCTCCGATTTTGTTGTTTGAGGTGACGTGGTGTGATGTGACGTGAGCTTGACATCAAATTAGACAGAGGATGCACAGGAAAGATAGAGATCTGTTCACAGTAAACTCTGAAAGGTTTCAGCCATATAAAAAAATGAGTACGGTCCACTTGTTTATAACAGCTAAACCTGAAAAGATTGACTAAATAAAATAGGGAATGACTGCCGCCCGTTCTCGTGTGATTTTGAAATATTTAACGGGTTAAAGGAAACATTTCCTGACCTTTTGAGTTTTCTCCGTTGCAGTGTGACCTCCGATTTTCTTGTAGAGGTGACATGACTTGAACTTGACCTCATATTTATAGTCCGTTAAGGCAGAAATCTGTTCACAGTCTGAACCCGGTAATAGCGTCTTGTAGTGGACGGGAAGGAAGATGAGTATGAAGTGAATAGAGAAGAGAAGCCAGAGGCAGTCTCTAGCGCATGCTCAACCCATGCCTTATGTTTTTTTTCTCTCTTTCTCTGTCTCCCCCATTTCATCATCCCATATTCCATTCCATCCCAAACCCCTTCCGTCCGACTCACATGCGCACTGCCCTAACACACACGACAAAATAATTCTAACCCTGCAAAGGAATCGTAATGCAAAGAGTGGACTTTGAGAAGCTTTCTCGTTCGCACAAAGTCCGCGTAGATTTTCCATGCCTTATGGGTTACCAGGTGACGCGACATCCGGAAAAGGGAGAATCACGGATATTATATATAAGGATGTTTAGATGTTTAGATAAATTTTGTAAAGAATTCCGGGTGTGAACAGCAGAGCAATTATTGATTTTATAAAATTCTTGGTTACGGAAATACCATGATTGTCTGCATTGTTTCCTTAGTTTCACGCAATTTGCCTATAGACATTTCATTTTATTTGCATGGGGGTGAATGACATTTTTGCCCATTAAAATTAAAAATTGAAAAAGTGACATGGCGGGTAATGTATTTTACTATATAGACAATCGTCATTTTATCGTCATTTTGATTGTTTGTGTACTTTTCAGCTCTCCTAGTGACTTGCTTGACCCTCTTTGGTTTCACGTACGTCTTTACGCGACTAACTCGACGAATCGCCATGTAGATTCCAAATTCAGTTTCGAACAAAATGTTCCCATTCTCAGAAAAGACTTTCAAAAAGGAGGTACCTTATACGACTAAATCCGTGCTTTGTATTGAATAATTCTATGTATAGAGATATGAACGGGATTTTAGTCGAAAGAATGTATGTCCGGTGTAGGTGTACAGTAAACATAATTTTATTTTCTAAAAATCTTCAACTAGGTTGTCGCTAAGTCCGCTATCAATGTCAAAGTACATGCGAATGAGAATTTACTTCTAATTTGTTTGCTCCGGACTCAGAAAACTCGGGTTCAAAAAACTTTCCTCCTTGGCTTGGGTTAATTTTTTATCGATACTTGCCCGGCTCGATTTCATTCAACCAAACACGAACAATAACTTGTTTGATCAATAATTACGAATTTCTCAAATCTTTTCCCTTATTGTAAAAAATTCACATACACATTCGATTCGAGTCTCTTTACATGTTCAGCTCCGGAAAAACAAATTCTCTTCTGTATACTTATCGAACGAAAATGCCTACTTCAACTCAACATGGATTTTTAACCGAAAAATGGGAACTGAAATACTTAAAGTGCCGGTTCCGGGCTCCTCGAAATAAGGTAAGTCGTAAGTGGAGGTATTTTTTCTCGTTGAAGTTGGTACACCTTAATTACAGGGTGGTTCATCACCTTTGGTGTAGTAGTATAACACATTAGCACTAAACTACCTGAATTGCACGATAAAAATGAATTTTTAACGGAGAAAACAGAAGTTCACAAAAAATTGATTCTTAATATTATCAAATTCCAGTCTGAGAAGGGAAAAACGAACGATACTATAGAGTGTGCCGCATATCCTTTTAACCTGCCTTCTAAATGGATTTTGAGGAAGAAAATGAAATGTACATTTTGTGGATACCTTTATGTTGGACCCAGTTAAATATTATAGACCAACAGACCTCTTCTGTCCAGTTAATTTGGTTTACTTCAGAAATTCAGGACGACGCACCCGTTGTACGATTTACATGAACAAATAGAGCTATATATTTCCACACTAAATTATTTACGAATTGTATATCTCACTTTATTCTGAAAATATCTGGGGTGGACCAAACTGGCTATAAGAGCCACTGCACTGGATAGATTATAATTTATTTATTGTAAAATAGTCTGAATTTTAATTCCAGATAGCAGCAGCTAAGCCGGCGATCGATAGCAAAATGCCACCGGAGCGACTTCGTGTCACTTTCAAAGTCAAGAAAGCCGTATCGGAGGATAGACGCCAATCACAAATCTTGGCTGAGAATTTTCGTATCTTAAGAAAAACTGCAGAAATCATGGGTGACGGTGACAATATTATTAGCCGACTAACGGTTAAATCCAAATCCCGACGGACAGGTCATTTCGCTGTGTCCGAAAATTTAAAATCACCGAAGCTGAAGAACAAAGAAGAACGATCACTCACAGCCATCACGAACAGAAATTACCACATAATTCATAGTTCGTTTCAACTTAAATTTAGCAAGTATTTCCCATGGTGGGCTCAGATTATAGTTATTAGAAAGAATTCAGTCTGGTTCTTAAAATGTTGTCCTGAACCTCTGTAGCTGTTTTCTGAGAAACATGTATACATTTCGTAGAGAACTTATAATTCGCAGTTCATGAAAAATAATGAAATCACACGATCACAGAAATGGACACTCCACTCCTAGCCTTCCGACTCAACGGACGTGCTCTTCGCTCGCTGCCCTTTTCACTGGCAAACACGCACATCCACGCACACTCTTAGGGGTGCTCGGTGCACTGCTACTTAACTTACCCTATAGATCAAGAAATTAGAAGCAACCATTTGCTTTTTTTTCTATCTACGTACACTTCAGTACAAATATTACAAAAATCTCACATAATTCAATCAAACAAGGTTTTCACTGCATCAATAATCAACAGACTTTAAGCAGTGTTGATTGAATTGGAGGTTGAAATTAATCGATCTGGGTTAAAGTCGTTCAAGTTCAGAGTGAAACAAACTACTAATGGCATGGTTTGTTCTTATATTATCTTCAAATTTTGTTTTTATATTATCTTCGAATTTTGTTTTTATATTATCTTCGAAGTTTTCTTTATATTAGTATTATAGTGTGACCGATATCTGAAAAGAATGTGGTAAACATGTTATGAATTCTTGTCACTTGAATAAACTCTATCTATAAACTCTATCTACAACGTTTTTACCACTGGGGACTATTTCTTCAACAATCAATCAATAATGGAACATCTATTTAAATAGATGTTCCATTCCCTTTTGGATATTGATGTTGACTGCACTAAAAACAGCCAAAGTGAGCACGCTGGAGATTCGGAGAATTCGTGATAATCCTGTATAATTTCGAGGAGCTGGATCAAAGCGCAAACTGGAGAAACTGTAGACTCGGAGATTTCGAGACAATCTTGTATAATCTGGAGGAGTTGGATCAATGCGCAAATTGGAGAAACTGGAGACTCTGAGTGTTGGATACAATCATTATTTTTTACATAATTTTGGAGGAGCTGGCTCGAGAACAAAACTTGTTATTGGATAATGTTTCTGGATCAATGCGCAAATTGGAGAGTTCGGAGAATTTGAAATAATCTTGCTTAATCTGGAGGAGCTGGTTCGAGGAAAACAAATTATTACAACACTATCATCAAGAAGTAAAGAATATTTTAATATTTTAATTTTAATTTTAAGTTAAGTTATTATAGTTATCTAGAAATTTCATATAACATGACAAACATGCAGACCGGTATTTCTTTCAAGCTTCGTAAAGTGGTTCATACCGCTCATCCTTTTGATGACAATATGTATAGCGGGAATAGTTGCCCCATTGCAATGGAAAAAGCGTCTACAGTAATTTATAAATCTCTAGATGAGGTCCCTGACACAAATTTACTGATTTTAGACGGATCTGAGGATCGTGTTATGAGAGGTCATTTTGAATCGATAGCATATGACATAAGTACTATGGAACTATTGATTGAGATAAATAATAATGATTTGTCGGTTTGTCATAACTGCGTCGAAGACGTATTGAATTATGGTTATGTTATTTGTTATCTGTTATCGAAGATATACATTTTACCTTAAGGACAATGAAAATATGGAAGATAAGTTAGATGATGATGAGTTTGGTGTTACAATGTAAATATTATCAATCATTATCACAGAAGGAATTGTTCGTTTTCCATTAGACGAAGCATATTGGACTTTTACTAAAAACAGGTCTTGGACCTGCGCAATGTGTTTCTTCAAGCCAAAAAAAAGAAAACGGAAATTATTCAGAGACAATATAATTTCCATGTGAATGCATTCGTGGAAAAACTGTTCACTCTATTATCAAAAATAAGTAAGGTCATGAACTTAGAACCTGACATTGAAAATACGTACTTCTTACTTCATATGGAAAATATTGTTATGGAATGTTTAAGTTATTATGATTATGGTTAAATAGCCTGATATTATTTATGGTTACATTGGTTATGTCTTGGAATGAAATGTTGAACAACGATTTAAACTAATGGATTTATTGACTCTTGGAATTTCAAGTTCAGGTTAATGACATGAAATGCTAGTTCTAAGAATAGTGTCTAAGCTTTAACAAATATTTTGCTGGTAATTTATTACTAAAACCTTCTCCGTCACTGTGTGACACTCACCGATGGATCAATTGGGATTTATTCCTATTGTTGTGAGGAATGTTATGCTTTGATATGTGAATAAACGAACCTTGAACGTTGAACAAACTTATCCGCCAGAATTTTGTCATATAACGAAAGTGACACAAGAAGGATCGTGGAGATCTTAGTTTTTGTTTCAAAATTGCCTCGTCTGGGCTAGTCCGCTGATTGACGACACAATAGCCCATTTTGAATTCTAAATTAAATTCTCTGAAAAGTGCCTATCTCATCCTATCCCTGCATGTCACGATGGCTAACTACCCTGGACGTATACATTTAGGCCAAGTAAAAGTATTTGGCTTGAATGGGATTTCCAATATTATGTACTCTACCTGAGTACAACATTGATATAAAAAATAATGGTAAAATTTATGAGTCCCATTCAGTAAATGGATTCGTAAGGACACTGCTTTTACCGCTTTTAGAGAATTTTGATCTCTCATTAGTTTAGTTCAGTATAAGAACTCATCTGAATAAATCCCAATCACAATTTGGAGTCATGAATGTTTCCTTTTGATGTAGCGCATGCACTTTCAACCTTTTTAGGGGTTCTGACTGCTGCTCGATTGTGTTGCACACCAGACCAGACAATTCGAAAAACAATTGTCAAATAAACTGATGAAAATGGACGAACCCGGCAGGAGTGATTTGTCTAGTATCTCATTTGAACACCGACAAGAATGGCTGCAGTCTATTATTAATCCAAGTGTGCGTTTACTGACTGAAAGCCTAACGCAAAACGTTTTAACTTTTGACGCGCATCGCTCTTTTTTAATATGATATTCGAATGTTATCTCTTTAACCTGGCAGCGACAAAGCAATTTCGTCCGAGTATTGTGTTAGCCGATACACCATTTGGTTTCAAACATACAGGGAGTCCATGAAAAAGCGCCTCAATGTTTGTTTTATTTTTGGCTTAGTTACGAAAATTTACATTACAAGCTATGAGATTAAACCGCCCAACAACAAAAAATACCCAAACATTGAGGCGCTTTTTCGTGGACACCCTGTACATAACGGTTAGATATGCACACGCATTTTTAATTGCAATCACACATAAGAAATTGAAATTATGATATCATCACTTTGAAAAGAAGCTCTGGGCCAGCGATAATTAAAAGGTCTATGTCCTAATAAGGCATCTAAAATGAGATAATATAAGTTTACATTCACTGATTTTTAGCGCTCGTCATTAGAATCCAAACGGGAAATCTATGAGAGGAATCTCCTGACCGAAGCAGATACTCCATACTGGAACAATGACCACTTGAACTTTGTTAAAATTCTTTCCACTGGTAGTAGTGTTGTATCAGTTCCAATCAGTTCCAGTTCTAGTTCCAGTTTACTTTCTTTTTGTTTCATTCAGTTCTAGTTCTAGTTCCATCTACACTTGATGAACCTTAGTTCTAGTTCTAGTTCTTGTTCCTAAAACTTTATAGTTCTTGTTTCATATAGTTATAGTTCTCATTAAGTTCCGAATTAGTTCCACGTCTAGTTTCTGCTTACAAAAATAATGAGAACAAGAACCGGCGAACTTCATGTAGAAATGCTTCAAAACATGTAGAAGTGTCTCAACAAATAAAATCTTTAATTGCGCAGGAGTGCCTTGCGATAAATGAGCAGCGAATAAAATGCAAATTATGCAAATTCGAGAAAGCAGTAGGAGTCAAATGTTTGTTTTTGTTCAAGAACGCTTCTCGATCCAAGTTTTGCCACTCCAGCCGATTACGTCTTCTACCACAGGAATGTCCTGTAAAGAAAAATGCCCATTCAACTGCACCAATTAAAATTGGGATTGAAATAATATCTAGGCTAGTAATGCTGGATTAGGCGTAGCACTCTTTTGTTAATTCCAAAACACCCATGGATGGAACTAGATGCAACCATAAGAGCGAACGAGAAGAGACAAAAGATAAAATTTCGTTTTCGAATCTGTGCCGCTGCTGGAATTGTAACTCGCAAGAGCACACTTTTGCTCAAAGAGAACAAAATCGGAACTAAATGAGAACTAAATGACATTTTAGTTCCGCGGCTTGGCAGTTCTAGTTCTTAGTTCCAGTTCCAGCTTCCATCCATTCAGTTCTACTTCTAGTTCTAGTTCCATCTCTATTTGGTTAGTTCCAGTTCTAGTTCCAGGAACTAGAACTAGAACTGGAACTTAATGAGAACTAGAACTGATACAACACTAACTGGTATATTTGTGTACGTAGCTGACCATCAAACATCGTCCATGATTCGATCTGTCATGTTTCCAAACGATTCATGCGACATACAAGAAATACAGATTCCATTTTCTATTGACCGGATGGGAACATTTGTGTGAAAGGGCTCAAAACTGCGACACATTATTAACTGGAGGTAAACAATAATTTCGTTATGCATGTTGTTCAGACCTAACATCTGCAATTCACTTAAAATTATTTTATTTATTATTTATGTTATTTACATACTATTTCAGTATCCTCAAACTAATGGAGACAGGGAACATTCAACTCTGGAATCAACGTAACCTTATGAGCCTACCGACCGAGATGTGACGATTCAAATCAACTTGCTGAGAGCCTTGTGTCTGATCTGCCGGATGTACTTCTGGCATTCAAAGTTTTGAGTTCTACCTTCTTTGTCTCAATTTTATTTCTCATAAAACTGAACTATTACAGTCACTCGCACCTTGCTTGAAAGATAAATTTAGTAATCGAAATACACACAAAAAGCAATCTTACGTATAGTAAGATTGCTTTTTGTGTGTATTTTGTGTATTTTGTGCATATTTGCGAGTAAATTGTAACCAATTACGAATCTATAATTACGAGTGCAAGTTCTACCTTGTTTAAAATGTATCAAATAACGTCGAGTTGTGCCTATACGATTAACGAAATGTTTAAACGCAACTAGAGCCTCCCTTTACTTGTTGTACTGTACAGGGTGTTCACGAAAAGGTGTTCGTCTTTTGACTTGGACCATAGCGTTCTAGGATGAGGAGTTAGCATAGCGTGTCAGTGTGAGAGCTTTAACATAGGATGCGGCGAGACACTG
>JAQFYE010006525.1:0-10703 GCA_034694305.1 Protaphorura glebata
CCTAAATGTAATTTATAGTTACCAGGACGCATTTGCGATGTAATTACAGTTGTAATTACAAATTTTACGAAAGTAATTTGTAATTGTAATTGTAATTAAGATTTTTTAGGAAAGTAATTTGTAATTGTAATTGTAATTAAAAAAAATTGTGGAATTAATTTGTAATTGTAATTTGTAATTAAGATTTTTAAGGATGTAATTAGTAATTTTAATTTGTAATTAAGATTTTTAAGGATGTAATTTGTAATTTTAATTCAAAAATTTGTCAATTGCAATTTATATTTTCCCACAAAATTTATAATCGTTGGAATACAGTGTCTGTCTGTGTAGCATAAAAATTCTGGCCACACAATAGACTCGAATAACTTTGCTGGTGTTGGCGCCGAGCATCTGGAGGGAATGCTTGAATCCAAACTGTTTTGAGTTTACTGACTGACTGACTGAATTGAGTGGTTTGCTTGCGGACGGACTTTTATCCACACGGGCGGTTTCAAAAACGAAAACTTGAGTTGCAGTTAAAGTAGAGATTTCCCCGAAATGGGGGAACAGGTGGATGACATTGGTAACTTCGACCAGCTGGGGTCAAGTGAAGCCGAAGAATCAAGAAAACTACCCTTAATTCTGAACGGCAAATACTTCAAAGTGGTATCAACTCAAGAAGATGGAAAAAAAATTTCGGCTAGATGCATGAATTGTGTAAAGGTCAAAATAATTCACGGATCCACAACTGCTAACTCAAATTTTGTGACTCACCTGAAGGTATGCTAAATAAACTTTATTCAATTTTTCTTCACTATCTTTCTCTACTATTTTGTTTGGTGTGCAAAATACTCGTACTTGAAATACAAATATTTAGACCACTTTTTTGTATTTCGACGATGTATCTGAAAATACTGACGAAAAAGTATTTTATTTTGTAATTTTATTTTCCCCCTAAGTAGACAAGAAATTTGTTATTTGCATTTGGAAAATACATTAAAAGTATTTTGTATTCTGTATTTAGTCTTTTAATGAATTCCTCCCTTCAAAATATAAAATACTTTATCATCGTTCATCCGTCTTCATTCTGTGCCAAATCAGAGGAAAGCAGTGAAAAAACGGCCACATTGCGTGCAGAAACGATTCCAAAATAAGTTTTTGGACTTGACACTTGACGTTCAAAATGAATGATGAATTCGTTTTAGGAAAAGTCAAGTCCAGAGACAAGAAATATATCAAAACATCGGATATATATTATGATTTTTAGATTTTTATGTGCCTGGTATAAATCAAATAATTGTGACTTATATAGAAAAAATCCTATTAATCATGATTCTTCCTAACCTTGCGCATGATTGACAAAGTGCGAAATCAAACGACCAAAAATACGGAGTGATTACGGTGCTGTGACCATAATATGGGCCATTTTTCGCTTGACCGATTTACCACTGAGTTATGATCAGTTCGTACAAAGGTTTGTTTTATACTTATTTTCAGAGGGCTCACGGAAAGGAGTACACCTTGTTTGAAAGTGAGAAACATGACATCGCTGAGATGAAACGGATCCGCAATGCTTCAGTTCTATCATTACTCTCGAACCCAATTCCGACTGATTCTAAGCAAAAGAGAATTACAGAGTATTCAAAAGATAAACCAACCCAAAATCAGGTGGACGAAATGATCAAAAACTACATAGTGAATTCTATGAAACCTCTGAGAACTGTGGAGGAGGAATCCTTTATCGATTTAGTGAAAGGGTAAATTAACTTTTTCATTGTGTTCTTTGAGGAGTGAAGAAGTTGTATAAGATTATTACATTTTATTTTAACTGTATTTAGGCTGTGTCCTGGGTCTAAAGTAATGTCCCGAAAAAGATTGAGATTCAAGATAGCAGACGACCACTCTAAATCACACATGAAAACAAAGGAGAGACTGCGAGGAATTAAATATCTTTGCCTGACAGCAGACATATGGTCCGTCAGAAGCCGGAGTTTTTTTGGGATCACCGTACACTGGATTTCTAAAAGTTTAGATCGAGAATCCGCTGTGCTGGCATGTCATCGATTCAAGGGTACCCATTCGTTTGACAGAATTGCTGACCTTCTAATTAAAACGATGGAAGCATTTGAGATAGATCAAAGTAAAGTCGTCTGTATCGTTACCGACAATGGCTCGAATTTCGTTAAATCCTTCCGTGTTTACGGAACAGCTGAAGATTCCGGCGATGAGTCTGACGAAACGTTTGATGAAGTTCTCGATCCGCGCCGCGCCCGCGTACCTCTCCCATCTTCCTGTAGCACAAATTCAATGACAACCTTATCGCATCCCCTGAAGCGGGGTATTTCCTGGAAAAAGAGTGTCAAACTCTGTGTCCGAGATCGCCCATAGCCATTGACAAAAATCTCAACTCTCAGCGCTTTCCACTCTGAGGAGAAGCATTGTGTTCATTCAAAAAATTACGAATCCAAGAATTCAACCCTTACATCCTTAGTACTTTATTGAGAAAAGTGTGAACTTTGGCCGCACGATTTCGATTGCATAAATATAATTGCATAATTATTCTACTACGTCGTCATTAGTCAATTTTTAGAACGGATATCTCGTTTTCCCTAAGCCAATTCCGTCATTTATTTACCCCCCGTGATCGAATAAATCACTTCGGCCTTTCCGCCTTTCTTGGCAACAGTTTAAGGAAATAAGGAATCAAGGTACAACAACTCAAAAGAGTCAGGGATTTCCGATTTGGGAACCTTAATTTTGTATTTTTTGACTTATAGAAACGAACTTTGTTTTATAATTCAAGCAAGTGCTTTTTCGGAAATATTATTACATAACCACAAGCAACCCCGCCCTCATTTCAAGTTCACAGTCACGGTTTCAGATTACGAACCGCGATTGCTACTTTTATTTGTGGTAAATCGAATGGTGACGGGGGTTTGTATTTTAATCAAGTAGGAATTTAATTCCAAAAAGTTTGAACCATTTGTTTTACGGAATCTGATTGAATTATTTAGTCTTTTTGTTTAATTCCAAGGCCCCGCTTCGCGTTGGACAGGAATATTTTGTTTTGATTTTTTATGGAGTAATCGGAAGACATGTTAGAAAAATAATGTTTATTATCAAGCTTTCGAGCACAAAATCCGTGCTCTTCTTTTACTTTTCTAATATTTCCAATATAGAATTAGTAAAACCAAGATAATTTGACCATTCCCCTACTAGGTAGGGTCAAAGCTCCAAACAAACGAGATTCCAAAAGTTTTTTCATAATTGGTGCCCGGGCACCATTTTGAATAAATAAACGAAAAATGAGGTCTCGTCGTCATGTCGTCTTAGGTGAATGACCTCAGATCACCTACCCCCGCAATGCATATTCCTTTTTATCTCCGTAATTTCTGATCAATTCTATCGGTTTTTATTTGTGTGAAGGCTTTGACCCTACCTAGTAGGGAAAAGGTCAAATTATCTTGAGTAAAACTACAGAAACTAACAGTGTAAACAAACAAGTTTGGTTTGGTCAGATTGTGTGAAGATCAACGTTGTCACGGAGGTTTCAAGATGGGCAGTAGTAATGACGACCAAATGGGATTGATTTTCATTCCTTGGTCTTGGTTTAGTGTTTGGGTAGAATTTTGGATATGCAGACCCTCTTTGAATTTTCTATGAAAATATCTCGGTTCAAATTCAATGACACAGGCTGAGTGATAGATGATGTGATGTTGTGGGTTGTCGATGATATGATTTGCTAAGGCGGATTTCGTGTTACGGTTGTTCACATCTCGTTGGTGTTCAGATATTCGTGTGGCTAAACTTCTACCAGTTTCACCTATGTATTTCGACGAACAAACACAAGGTATTTGGTATATTCCCACTGGCTCTGGGTTCCGTTTCTTTTTCTGATTGCAGATCAGTTGTCCGATTTTCTTACCCGGAATATATTCACTGTACTGGAATATATAAACTGAACCAAATTCACAGTTTAGAGATCGGCGAAGGTAACTTGTGAGACGTGTAACGTAACTTGTGAGAAGGAATATTTTAGTAAATGTTGCGCCAAGAACTTGGTATCCAACTGGTTATGGCTGTCGAGAGCAGATATACCACCTTATGGTGAGACAAAGAACAGTGAGGACGATCGATAAACATTACTTCCGTTCCTGGTCGCAGCGGTAAGGCAAATAAAGAACCAAAAATAATTAGGTATAATAAATGTGCTAGCAATTGTCTCCACCATGGAGACAATGTACCAATTACGGCCACCTCTTAACTACGTGGGCATGGCAACCAAGAAACATGCGCACAAATGGCGGTGGCTGTTATTAACGCACTTTTTGAGGTTACGGAGAAATTAACCGATAAACGACAAGTGTGCCAATTCCAGCCTATCTTAATCCATGTGATTCCTCCAACGGGCGTGTGCAGCGGAGACGGTGTGCTAATTTCAGCCAGGGGGAGGAGTTTTTTTCCGCCGTTACCCCACGTGATAAATGGTCGTAATTGGCACAGTTTCCCAAAGTGGTTGTAATTAGCACACTTCCCCCAACACCTGACGCGTCGACCGGCCTGTTTACGAGTTGACCTTCATAGTCCGCGTTCCTGTATAATTCATTCGTATTAATAGCCCAAACTTGTACGACTGGTCAAGTTATTATTAGGCTTGGGTCAATTGCTTTCAGAAACCAGTGTAACAAATCGGAAATTGCATTGCCGAGTTTATGCATTTCACACTACTTCCACGTCTTGATAAAATGAACATTATGCTTATGGAGGTAAAACTGGTTAGCGACAACTGTGTGATGATAAACTCAGAAGTATAAATCCGACTTAACTTATGATTGAATTTGAATTTATATTTCTTTCAATTACTTTTACAATTTTTTGATGACCAATAATTCTACTAAAGACGAAACTATAATGTTAAAACATTATATAGATATTATGGTGAAGTTGATTGTAAGCAATTACTTCTGAATTCTCATGTAATCTGCAATTCTAACTATTCACATTAATAATTTATAGGGTATAATTTGTAATTACATTTTGAAAGTAATTGATCCAAGTATGGTTTTCATTCTTTTAAGAGTTGAACTAGGTGGATTGTGTGATTAGACGTCTACCTTACATTGTCATATGAAGGTCGGAAGGGAGTCCTTACAATCGCAACAGCGTTTCATTTAATAAAAGTTTTTTAACAGTCTGGGACGGGACTACCGTAAAATACCGAGTAGAAACCCGGGTTACTATTTTTTTCGGGCCAGGTCGCAGGCCACAGACTTTCTCCACTTTCTCCATAAGGGTACATGAAGAAAGGCGAAAAAAAGACCCGGTTAGTATTCAAGCCCCGGTTACTATTTGGACCAGGTTTCTACTCGGTATTTTACGGTACTTTAGAACTACTTACTGGACCATTCTTGCGGAGTCCATACACACGAATTCGAGCATGGCGCATGGAAAAACTCGACATATCTGTATTTGATATTATTCATTCGGACGACGTCGAACCGATTTTGTATTTCGCATTGAAGAAATTCAATAGTCCATGTAGAAATATTGGAAACAGAAATTTTATTTGTAAAAAATGTGACTGTTTATTAATACTTTTACAGAAATTATAACACAGGTCGGGTTCGGAATCGGATCTGCAGAATTGCGCAATCTCTGGAATATATAAGAAGCTGGTTGTACTTTCACCGGGGTATGTCATTCATTCCAGTGAAAGTAATCCAGGATTCTCCCTCACACAGAGAAAGCACCAAACTGGATATTGTAATGCTTTGCAAGACAGTTTCCTTTCCTTTGGGTTCTAGGTACCGCTATGCATATATCGCCGGTTTATACATTATTCAACTTGACACGTATAAGATTTGCATAGTATGTTCATTGCTGTGCCGTCGAAGTTATTGTTGGCGAATATCCGGGTTCTAACCGTCTGGAAGATTGAACCTACGTTATTAATATTTTGTTACACTTCATCATACTTGAGGGAACTGGGAATTTCTTATTACGTACGTATAGTGCGCAGAATTGCACAGCATAATATTAATGTGACCAAGAGTTTTCGATTTCTGAGGAAGATTCCGAAAAGTGAGGAGAGAAAGTTGGAAGTGACCATTTTGACCGAACCATTGAAAAAGAGTGGAAAACTTCAGAACCAGAGTAACATTTTTGTCCGTGGAAATAACATTTGAAGAGTTATCGGATTCAGGAAAACAATCAATTTAACTCTCAGAATTTGTCAAACTCGTATGATTTCTACAAGGAAAAAACGGTCTCACTATAAAAATAATGGAAATCAAAGGAGATAGAGATTAGGAGCGAAAGAATTTAGCAAGAGAATCTTTACAATTTCATTTACAAACGAAAGAGGTATAAAAATGGGTATCCTTGACGGTAAGGGACGTTCTCGAATGTCCCCACAAACATTTAAGTTTGGAAGAACTATCATCATTTATTAAAACGATAGTCACTTTCTTTGCATTAACGATATGTAGACTTTCGACTCAATAGACGTTACAAAAATGTTTTGACGAGGAAGGTCGAAGTTTAAATACAGACTTTAAGATGCACAGGCACAGCAAACTTTAAATATATGACTCCGACAATATAACTGACAATGCATGTTCCTAGCAAATCTCACTAAGGTTTGTCTAGTCTAGACTGAATAAATGTGACGGTGACCAAGAAAGATGGCGATGATGAACTATTTCCTCGGACTTAAAGTTGTGGAGTACACTGGGTCTCAGTCAAGAGAGAATAACAAACTCAGACTCTTCTCGCCATCGCCGCGACCGAATTCTGAACCACTGGAACTTCCGTTTATGCAGATGACTTATATTTAATTCAATATAGAGTCATCTCATCTTTTTTGTTTTAATGAATTAATTGTTGACCTGCAAGGCATCTGAATAAAACCGAACTTGAAAACTTAAACCCACAGCCAACAAACCTATTGGGATATTCAGGAGTCACAGTTAACGAGATGACCATCACTCCTCAGCAGTTGACTCGACACTGACCACTTGACCTGGAGTAACTCAAAAAAAGTATGCATTCGCATTTGTCTTCACTAAACGTCAAGAAGGTCGAGAATTACATAATTACAAATCTAAACTATTTGTAGCAAATAGCACAATAAGAATTTATTCAAGTCACAATTGATAATTTATCATACTAGGAATTTATACCAAAAATAACTTGAAATGTTGGCTCTGCGCCCAGCATAGGGTAACCATTTGGTCATACCTCAAACAATGTAAAATGCTTTCTATCGAAACAATAAATAACCAAGGGATATACGATATCTCGTATTCTGAACTCACTGATTCAACACGATCTTGGCGATTCCGTACTTAAAGCCAATTATGTTTTTTAACTATGCTGGATTTTAACAATACCCTGTTGAATTTGGAAAGGTCAATATTTGAGAGTTGACAACTCGGAACTAATTATTATCATTTCAGGATGACACAAGTTCATATACATATGTCATCCTTGAAATGAAATTTTAGAATTGTTGGATTGGAGTTTGGATTAACGGTTTAAATTAACTCGAACAAATATTTTCACTAATTACGAATAACCACAGGGAGTATTTGACCCTGTTGGTATGTTCAATTTGGTATATGGCAATCCACTTTTGAGAATACGGCGATGTCTCTAGTTATATATATAAATTAGGCTCGCAATTTTTGTAAACTTAAGACTACAACAACACCAAGTGAGGACAGATGACAAACATTTAGTAGATTTATCATTCAAATTTCTCATACATGACTTCACATTTCTCGTACATATCGAACTCAACCACGAAAATACAATCATTTCACATAAATATGAAGAACCTTTTAAACAGCCTCCTAAAACGTTTACAAAAAAAAACTTCCCATAAACATCTGTGTTTAGTTCTAGAACGTAACCATTTTAACATAGACGCTTATGGATGAACATATTTTTTTACTTCAGTTTAGTTTGATCGCTTCGACTTTCGACTAGTGCAAAATAAAGAATAATCAACTTGATTCCGGTGTGACTTAACATGAATTCTTCAATAAGTTAAAATGAAATGGAATGTCTGGAATTCTTATCTGGTCACAAGCCAGATAGACCGCACCACCATCCATGGAATATTTGCCACACCACTACTGGTAAATACTCAGATATCTGACTTCAAATCTCCGGGGATACAAATTTCTAAAGATTTGGGTACCGTTTAAAAAGTTACTAAGCCTGGTCTTCATTTTTCCTCCAAGCGGCTGGTAAACATTGGCCAAGCAAGGTAATAAATTAATTATAAACCAGATAAATTGACCAAATCTGGACCGGTTATTAAGTTCACGTTCTCCATAGAAGAGTCATTTTGTCCCACCAACTAAATAGGAAACCCAGATATGCTGACCAATTCACCAGATTCTGAATAACAATTATATTATTTGTTCCCAATGAAACATTTTTAGCAAAGACACATATTTTTGAACGTCGCTCTGTTTTCCCTCTCCGATTGGGATCGTTATCGCCTCTTGAGGAATGACCACCATGTTCAGTGAGGAAGCAATTCCAACAATATGCTTTCAGTTGTAAAATTTCAAACGGGATGGAAAGGTGCAACTACCTGACGTTCTTCCATCAGTTGGTGCAAACAATTGTTGCCACCCAAACTCGATGTCGTGACATAATCTATGTAGGTCTAATATTTCTTCCAGTTTTTCCGGTCAAACTGACTAGACTAAAGACTAAGTAGACCTTTCTATGGCCGACTCCGTCTGTGGCCGACTGTCGTAGAGAATTTCATGCTTGGTTGTGTTCTTTTGCAATTGTTATCTGTCATATTCATAGGTAATATCTCTCAATGTCAAGGATGGTTTCAGTGCGAATGAGCCTGAAGATTTCGGTGCTATTCGTACAAGGTAATGCTGGGCATCTGCCGACGTGCGATCCTTCATAATTTGTCAAGTATTCGGACAGAATAACATAGTCCACAAATATGTCGGCGACTTGCGTCATTTCCTATTCCAAAGGGATTTCGCTGCTTTGAACTCTGGTGCTGGAGATGCTAGTTGCATCTCTGCGACATCAGTCTACTGAGGTGAATAGTTTTCTTTTCTAATATGCGGAAAATATAAGCGCGATAAAGATGGAGGTATGGAGGCACTGCTTAGGCTAGGCCGTCTAAATTGCAATTGGTGTGTATTTCCTATTTAGTTGGTGGGGCTAAATGACTTTTCATGGAAGAATGTAGCTGGCGTAGATTTCCACCTTATTGGTGCACAAGTCAACTCATCTGGAATATAATTAATATCAAGCCCCCGAGCAAAAACTCATACCTTATAATATTCACACTCATGGAATGAGTTGAGTTCGTTTTCAGGCACAACTCAACCAGGCCCCGGCCCGGACTGGCGGCTCAGGGGCGCCGTTGGCAGTTAACATTAGTGGCATGAGAGAAGGGGCGCCGTTGGCAGTTAACATTAGTGGCATGAGAGAAGGGGCGCCGTTGGCAGTTAACATTAGTGGCATGAGAGAAGGGGTGCCTTAATTCCATGCCCATAATGTTAAATTTATAGTGGCGCACTTGGCGATCGCCAACCTTTCCTTATGGCCTGTCCGGGCCTAATACTCAGCTTAACGAAAACGACAATATTGTGTTGGATCTACAAAATGCAAAGTAATAGTTTTATTTCCATTTCATAAAGTTAGTCAACAATTACGAACGGTAGACGGCTTTATGTGTGCAAAAGAGACATTCCAGCTAAGACTAAGTTGTTAAGTTAAGTACCTTCTTTGTTCAGTGGACACTTCAGTCAACAATTATTGTTGACTAACTTTATCAAATGGAAATAAAACTATTACTTTGCATTATGTAAGATCCAACAAAGTATTGTCGTTTTCGTTAAGTTGAGTTGTCTATACCATAATGAGTTGGTCAAACCTTGAAAGCAATCGTAAAAACTATTTTTTTCTGAATATTTAAGTTCCCCGAAACATTGCCACGTAGTCGAATGGGGTCAAGCATATTCTGCAAATATTTTTAATTATTCCACGTCAAGATAATTTTTAATGATATTTTGATTGGCTGAAAATTGCCTATTTAGATATTCTCAGCTACAAACACTTTTCTTGTAACTCTATGTGAAATTGGGTCGGAAACAAATAGTTCTCCTCATTCCAGACTACTTAGTCTCGAAGATTTTAAATTGGAAATTTGAATTATTGACAGTGGTTACACTTAACCAGAAAAGGATCGAGATATTCCAATCTTTCAAGAATTCATGTTAGTGCCAGCCGGAAATGCCGGAATAGAGTCCACCCTGTATTTACACATAAACCCACCTTTCAGGTTCACCTAACGTTTACCTCCCTCGGTGACCCTCTAAAGAGGAGTTCGGACAAAAAGTAAAATACGCATTTTGTAGAGGATCTCATGAAGGACCTAGAGAGCTGTCCCGCTTGCAACTCCGATGCGCATAGCGGCGCTGACAAGCACTTAAGTAAAAAAAAATCGCACTGGAGGGACCACTAAAAGTCGGATTTTTGAACGTTCTTTTTTACGTAAACACGTTCAAAATATATTTTTATAACGATGCTATCTTTTTTTGTTATACAGGGTGAGTCAGAAGTATTTCCCCCTATTCGATTTCATTATTCCGTCGATCGATCCGATTCGACCCGGACATAGCTTAAAATGAAGCCAATGAAGTAGAGGGATGTTCAATGATGTGCACTTTTGAGTT
>JAQFYE010006526.1:0-10702 GCA_034694305.1 Protaphorura glebata
ACGCGATCCGATCCGAACCCGAACCCGATCCGAACCCGAAACCCGCTACCCGAACCCGAACCCGTGAGAAGCTCTAAAATCGAGTATAATTCATTTGGAACACTCTGTATAACAATCAGTCGCACTCCGCGGTTGTATTGCTGGATTAGATATTCACGGAATACATTTACAGTTTACGATTTATCTAGATATTGATTGAAGATCAGCTGGTCTTATTCGTCAGGTGGTCGCAATATTCAGGTTTTATTGTATGTATGAAATGCAGTTTGCTGTATTCTTTTCCCTCAGCTCTAGATTTACTTTACTGTTTATCTTAGCAGATTTAGTTTAGTAATAAGGTTGTCGAAATTATGAGGTGGCCTTGATATACAGGTTTCTCTGTATTTTGTTCCCACACCTTTACGATAATTACAGTTTATTTGGGATTATCGATCAGGTGGTCTTAACTTGTCCATTTTGGCATTTTATTTAGGTCCATATAGACGATCGGGCGGTTTTAATGATCAGGTGGTCGTAATGATCAGGTGGTCATAATTATCAGGTGGTCATAATTATCAGGTGGTCATAATTATCAGGTGGTCCTAATAATCAGGGGGTCAGAATACACGGGTTTCGTTTCCTTATTTATTATCCGATTTTAGCATTTTACTTAGTTCCAGATAGACGATCAGTCTGTTTTAATGATCAGACAGGTGGTCTCAATGATCAGGTGGTCAGAATACGCAGGTTAGGTTTCCACTGATTCTCGATTCAAGCATTTAATATAGTTCCAGATAGACGATATGGCGGTTTAAATGAAGAGGTGGTCTTAATAATCAGGTGGTCTGAATATACAGGTTTAGTTTCCACGGATTTACTTTTCGATTCTAGCTTTTTATATAGTTCCAGTTAGACAATCAGGTGGTTTTAATGATCAGGTGGTCGGACTTTACAGGTTTTGTTGTATATGGTATATATTTGACTATTGTTCAGACCTTTGCCTTTACCTTTACGTTTGACTTTCTACCTAGATTTCGACTAGACTGACTGGTTTCCTTGTCCTACTTTTGGGTTTATGGTTTATGGTGTGAGTGTTGCGGACGTTGGTCTCATGAGTAAAACATTTCCCCGGGCGGGAACCAGGTTAATGGGATTCCTTCCACACACTCATACCCAAACACCATCACACCACACAGAGCAGAGGAGAGGAAAGGAGAAAGCACACATCCTTTCCTTTCCTTCCAAGTGTAACGATTGTGACTGGAAAACCTGGAGTCACCGCACCGTACAATCCTGGAGAAAGTAGGAAGAAAAATGACTGGGCTTGCACATGGCATTGGCTCCAAACCCTCCATCCCACAATCATACAACTCTAGCTCTAGCCTTAGCTCTATTGATTATTTTTGTCTCATTTTCTTTCCAGACCCGAGATCCCCAGCCAAAACCAAACCAAATCCAAACCGACCGTCTCACACTACCACTACAATTTATCACAAACAATTATAGGCCAAGTACCGTTTTTTATCAAAATTTTCAAGAATGAGAATTTATTCAGAATAACAAAAGGTCGAACGTGCGGAACGGCACTCCGGTTCGTCAAAGACGCCAGTCACAGTAGATTAGTCTAAAAAATATAGTCAGATTTTAAAATCGTACATATTTCGGTCAAATCGATATTTTGACACAATTTCGAAAATTACGGTTGTCAGATGTAAAATCAGTCCCAAAAAGTGTACAGGTTGAAATCACTGCCTAATTATTCTAAAACGGATGTAATGTAAAAATCGATTTTGAAAGAGAATACGAAATATTTCTAAAATTATATCGAGAATTGGACGAAATTCGAAAAACGGGGGTCAAAAGTGGAAATTTTTGCACGATTTTGGACTGGAAAGGTGAAATGGTCTAAAAAAATCCTTACAAAATTACTCTTGGATTACGAAATATTTCTAAACTTATATCGAGAATTGGAAAAAATTGAAAAGACGGGAGTCAAAAAAGGAAAATTTTACACAATTTTGGACTGGAAACGTGAAATGTGCTGAAATCATTACAAAATTACTCTTGGATTACAAGATTTTGAGAAACCGGTGTCAAAATCAAAATTTGGACAAAAAAATCGGGTTCAAAAGTGGAAGCTGTCAAGAAATTGCTGGCGAATTTCATATGAAAAATTTGAGGACGATGTCGATGTGTTTAATTACAAAATTTTGAGTGATTTTGACTGCCAGCCAGTGAAATGTGGGGGGTGTCTGGGACTGGGACTTGGGGGGTGCTCTTAATCCTTGTCCTCGTGGTCTTGAGTGTGGACTCCGTCATGAATCAATACAAAGTGAATAATCGGATTAAGAAATCCGCCAAGTACCCTCTCTACATTGCTGGACTTTTTCCGATGAGTAACAATACTGTGAAAGGACGAGTTGGACTCGGCGTCCTCCCAGCAGTCAAACAAGCCATTCATGACATCAACAAAAATAATAGCATTCTATCCAATTATGTACTTCACATTGATGCCAAGGATACAAAGGTAATTCTAATAATAGCCTTGTAACTCGACAACACTATCTTACTAGGTAAGCTCATGCTCTTACTGCCAGTAAGCAAAGAAAATCCACTTTGTTATTTCACAGACTTGGGTCAATTACTTTAAAAATGGAATTAATTACAAATTAAACCCTCATTTCTGATTACAATTAATTATAATTACAAATACATGGAGACATTTCGAAAGTAATTAACTACTATTACAATTACGTGGACAAAAATGGTAAAGTAATTAATTTCAATTACAATTACGTACTTGTAATTGAAAATGCAATTACAATAACAAATTACAATTCAAATTACTTTCTCGATATGATGCTAACATCGTAGTTACATATATGTATTTGATGGTAAAAATTATAAGTTAATTGTAAAAGTAATTGAGAAAAATATAAATTCAGTTACAAATTACAATTACAATTACACACAATTTCTAAAGTTTTTAATCACAATTACAAATTACAGCTGGTGTTCTGAAAGTAATTAATTATGATTACAATTACGTAATTGTAATTGTATTTTGTAATTGAAATTACAATTGCCAATGTAATTATGTTCATAGTGCCCCAAAGCCAACAAACTCCAGTTTTTTATTAAAAACTAATTCAAATATTATCCAATATAACTCGACAAAGCTTTCATAGGTAACCTCGTACTTCATACAACCCGAAAGCAAACATAATTTTAAATTTGTGATTTCAAAAATGGTGATACAATTCAAATAATACACAAAGTTACTCGACAAAATTTCTTTGATTTCCTTGGGTTACCTCAAAAGCTAGCAAGAATCCGAAACTCAACCCACTTCACCCTAAGAATTATTGAAGTCGGTCCATTTTCCTGTTATTAAATATTAAATTAGTTGAAGGGTTAGATTTTTTAAAAATTAATGAAAAAAACAACATTTTTTTTTATTAACACGCGTTTTTTTCGGGTTTCAACAATATTCTGACTTTTTTTTTTACAAAATACATGTTTGTTTTAAAAACATGGTATAGTATATAGTATATAGTACGAAAATGTGTATTTTGATTTTGAGTTTGTTTTTTGTTTAAAACATGTTTTTTGTGTCTAAAACGTTTATTTTTGTTTAAAACATGTTTTTTTTCCTTTCAAATTCTCTTTTTTTTTTGTTATTAATTAATTTAAGTTTCTTAAAAAAAGAAACGTGGCGTTTTAGAACAAATCCACAACCCTGTCAATTATTAATTAATTTTTGTTTGTAATTGATTTTCAGTGTGACACTGGGAATGGGATGAAAGTGTTTTTTGACTTCATGTACAATTTACCAAGGAAAATCATATTATTTGGTGACGTGTGTACAATCGTGACTGACCCAGTGGCCAAAGCATCCAAACATTGGTCCGTGGTCCAACTCTCTTACGGAGACACTCATCCCATGTACAGCAACAAAATGTACCCAAATTTATTTCGTATTGTTCCATCTGAGAATGAATTCAATGCACCGAGGATCAAATTACTTCAACTCTACAATTGGACAAGAGTCGGGACTTTGTATCAAAATACACCACTCTACAGTTTGGCTCATAATAAATTACTCAAGGAGATTGAGGAATTTGATGGGAAAAATAATACTTTCGTCGTCGTTGAATCTCAGTCCTTCGTCGATGGAATTATTTACCAAATGAAGAAACTCAGGGATTCCAAAGTTCGTATCATCCTCGGGAATTTTAATGAGACTTGGGCACGCCGCATATTTTGTGAGGTAAAATTTTAAATTAACTCTTAGTTGCTATTCAGGTCCACATTTTTCAGAATACACTGTTATCAATAATCGGATCGGATTTTTTTAGTCAATTTTAATGGGGTGTTGCTTTTATAGGCCTACAAGGAAAAGATGTTTGGAAAACACTACCAATGGTTAATTGTGGCCGCCTACGACATCACTTGGTGGAGAATGAGCGGTGACACGAACTGTACATTGTCTGAAATTGAAATGGCGTTAAAGGGAACCATTTTGATGGACTTTCTACCGCTCTCGACCTCAGATGACATCACGATCTCCGGAAGGGTAAAAAAAACTTATGAGACACCCTGTGACAACTAATCTATGAAACAACCCGTAGTGGAATTTTTTTTCTTTCTCTCTACTACCCAGATCTCAATTTAAAAAAAATGCGATACGCCCTAGGACAATTAATCTATGAAACACCCTGTAGCGGAATCTTTTTTCTTTCCCTCTACTACCCAGTAGTGCTTTTCAAAAGGAAATCCCAAAGAAAACTTATTGGACACCCTGTGACAACTAATCAATGAAACACCCTGTAGCGGAATCATTTTTCTTTCCCAGTTGTACTCAGCAGTGAGTTTCCCTCGCAAATCTCAATTCAAAAAAAATTATTATGAGACACCCTGAGACAACTGATGTATGAAACACCCTGTAGCAGTGTAGCGGAACATTTTTTCCTTAATTTTTCACTAATATTCTTTCTGCAATTCAAGACCATGCAATTTTCTTGACATATTCGTCCTACCCTTTTTTCTTTAAATATGAAACACACTGGGGACAACTAACCCATGAGACACCCTGTAGCGGAATCCACTACCCAGCAGCGATTTTGATTTTCTCTTGAAAATCTCAATTAGAAAAGAAAATTATGAAAAAAAGTAAAATTATGAATAAATTCCATTTTTTTTCTAGACTTCACATCAATACAAAGAAATCTACGAGTCAATCAGCCTTGGAATCCAGTCTCGTTTTCATGGCTACTCTTACGATGGAATCTGGGCCATCGGACTAGCACTGAATAATCTGCTCAAATCCAAAAATAATAGTTCATACTTGACTACATTTGACTACAAAATTAAAAAATGGGAAATGGATCTCCTGGACTCTCTCAGTGTCATTGAATTCATGGGAGTCACTGGACCGGTTCAATTTGTTGACAATGGACGGAAAGGCAGTGTCCTCATCAAACAATTTCAAGGTCCTTTGATTTTTTTTTTAAAAATTAAAGAACACCCTACGTTCTTGTTCTTAGAAGTTAAATTTTAAATTTTTAAAAATAATTTTGTAGAATTTCACACAGTGAATACGGAGGTGAAGATTGGAGAGTACAATTCTGTGTCTCACATCATGAATTTAACAAAATATTTCCCGGAAAAGATCAAATGGAACAATCGGATGAATGAACCACCGAAAGATCGAACGGTTTTACTCACTGAACACACTCGAATCAATTTATCCATTTTCATTGTCTTCACATTCATTTCTTCAGTCGGGATTCTCGCCTCCATCTTCTTTTTGGTCATCAATATTAAGTTCAGGAACCAGAGGTCAGTTTTTGCCCCAAGTTACTATAAGAGCATGTGGCCCCCAAAGCACGCCAACAAATGGCGTCTGTCTGACCTTTTTTCCTGCAAATTTTTCTCACTACTAGTAAGGCTACACTTTTCTCGCCTAATTTCAAAGCCACTCTTGAGTTTTTAATACTTGACCTCTTCATTATACTGTTTGACCTCTGGTGGTCACCAAATGCACACCTCAAGGCTATAAGGCGTATGATCCTCTCCGCTAGATTTTTGTCTCTACTAGTAAAGCTACCTTTTCTCGGCTAATTTCGAAGCTACTCTTGACTTTTTAGTACTTGACCTCTTCATTATACCATTTGACCTCTGGTGGTCACCAAAAGCACACCTCAAGGCTATAAGGCGTATGAACTTTATTCCCGCTAGATATTTCTCACCACTAGTAAGACTACCTTCTCTGGGCTAATTTCGAAGCTACTCTTGACCTTTTGATACTTGACCTTTTTCATTTATACCGTTTGACCTCTGGTGGTCACCAAATGCTCACCTCGAGGCTATGAGGCGTATGACCTTTTTCCCTGCTAGATTTTTTTCACTACTAGTAAGGCGTAAGGCTACCTTTTCTCGGCTAATTCCAAAGCTACTCTTGAGTTTTTAATACTTGACCTCTTCATTGTACCTTTTGACCTCTGGTGGTCACCAAATGCAGACCTAAGCCATATGTTTAGTGAAAAAAAAAGTAATTAATTAATAATTAATTATAAATATTGAAAATCCAGGTACATCAAGATGTCGAGCCCTTATTTGAATAATTTGATCATCATCGGCTGTATATTTGCATACACGAGTATCATTATTCTTGGACTTGACTCAGAGTTGACCTCTGTGGAAATGTACCCTTATATTTGTACTGCGCGGGCTTGGATTCTCATGGCGGGTTTCACCTTAGCATTTGGCTCAATGTTCAGCAAAACATGGCGGGTTCACTCTATCTTCACAAATGTCAAAATCAATAAGAAGGTCAGTTTTATTATTCGACAATTTCGACTCGTGTAAGTAGTGTGTAGACGATAAACCACCATTTGACAAAGAATGCATGATATCAAATATTTGAATTCAATTTTCTATGCGTTTTATATTTTAGAATTTAATTTGAGGAATTAATATGAAATTCTTGTATTTTTTCTTTTTTTCAGATCATCAAAGACATGAAACTATTTTTGCTTGTGAGCATTCTCTTCGCAATTGATTTGATCATCATGATCTCTTGGCAATTATTGGATCCATTTTATCGTGAAACTAAAAATATGGCGAAATATGTAAGTAATGATATATATTAATTCACAAATTATTTAATTAGTTAATTAATTTGATTTTTATTTATTTTATTTGTTAGGTTCACCCACAAAATGATAACATTGAAATCATTCCAATCATGGAATTCTGTAAAAGTGATTACATGAACATTTTCATTGGATTCATTTACACGTACAAGGGATTGCTCATGGTAAAATTTTATTCGTACGTATTCAATACATGGTCAAATAATGATATGACCTTTGACACTTTGACCTCTGACCTTTACAGGCATTTGGATGTTTTTTGGCTTGGGAGACCCGGCATGTGTCAATTCCTGCTTTGAATGACTCCAAATACATTGGTATGAGTGTTTACAACAGTGTGATGATGTGCATCATCGGAGCTCCTCTTTCTCACGTCCTGTCGGACAAACAAGACGTGTCCTTTGTCATCATCAGCATTTTTATTATTTTCTGTACAAGTGGAACACTTTGTCTCGTCTTTTTACCAAAGGTATGAATTTTAAAACAACTTTTATGAAGGTTCTACCCAGAATAGTCCAGCTGCTGGTTCAATCGAAAGACATGCATGGGGAAAATGCACTTTGTGACGTCATATGAAGGAATCGGTGACGCATTCATGACGTCACATGGTGTATTTGGTCGTCTATGCATTTCTAGCGGTAAAACTATTAACCTTTTTGGGGTCCAACGCTCACAATAGTTGTTGAGGAAGTAAATGGCTACAATTCGTCAATAAGCAGCCAAATTTTAATGGTATAATTTTTTGCCTTAGGTCATCGAGTTAAAACGAAACCCAAAAGGAACGATTGACAAGAAATTACGAACAACGATCAAGCCAACTTTTTCAAGTTCTGGTGGAGGTCACAATCGTCGACAATCAGCAACGAGTCTTTATGAACATGAGTTCAAAACTGCGAAACAAATCAATACAAAATACCGGAAACAAATCCGGGAGATTGACAATGAAATCCAAGTAAGAATTTGATTTCGAATAGGTTATTTTTACATGTAAGATCATTGCACATACTTTTAAACCACGTTTTAAGCGATTTTGCAATTTTTCAAAATATTTTTTCATTCCTTTTCAGGCCCTAGTCAAAATTCTGGGTAAAGAAGGGGAAGAAATAATTCGAGCAATGGACAGTCTCACGTTGCCAAAATCAGATTTGTTCAAAAAAGAAGGTAATTTAAAAAAATTATATATAGATCGAAAATTTTAAAGCTAATTTGTGATTTGGAATTTTTAAAATGTTTGAAAATTTCTTGACAAATTTAGACACGGACGTAAGTTCTTTGTACTCGCTCAATTCGGAAGGTGGAGAAGAAGTGTTCATTGAGCCCGGTAGCCCAGAAAAGTAAGTTTTCCAGAAATTAAAAATTTCTAAAAAAAAAAATTATTTATAATTTTTTTTAAATTTTAAATGATTCGTAGGAAACCACTAAAATACCCTGGGCTATTCCAACAACCACCACTCTGGGAAGGAATAGCAAACACAATGATAAATTCAACCAAAACAATGTTTCAGCAAAAACAAGAAATCTTTCAAACAAAATTGAATGAAGAAGTGACTCAACAAAATTTGATCAATTTATTAGAGCCAAAATTAAAATTAAAATTATTAAGTAAACCCACAACTCTAGCTAAAATTAAATTATACAAATCTGAAGTTAATTTAACTAAAAATGACGTCAATAATCAACTCCTGCCCAAAAAATCCTCTTCCGACAGCTATTTGAACAGCATTCTCGTGGATTTCAATGTAAGATTTTTTTTACATGGTGGTTAATAAATTATTTTTATCGGTTTGGACCACCCAGTACGAACTTTTAATATTTTTTGCATTTTTTTAGTTTGTAAATCAACAAAAAACTGGGACAACACCACAGCAAGGAAATCGGCGAACAACGCAAGAAGATATTTGGTTGATGCTACAGAAGGAACGACGATACATTGACACGAACATCTTTAAAAGTGAAACAAATATAAATAAAATTCAACCAGAACAACAACAATTAAGAAGGAAAAGTATTCAACCGTTGAGTAATCGAAATATTAAATCAAATGTCAAACCAGTCAATAAAAAACTCAAGTCACCCACGATTGCAAAATTTAATAACACAAGACTTCAGTTGCACAAATTCAATGAAGGCAATGAATTCAGGCGAGGACCTGGCAGTGGTGGTAAGAAAAGAAATATTTAAAATTTGAATATATAATTATGAATATTTAATTATTAATAATTAAAAAATATTTAAAAATTGAATATTTAATTATTAATAAAAAAATAATTAAAATTTGAATATTTAATCATTAATAATTAAAAAATAATTAAAACAAAAATATTTTTGTTATTTTACAGATGAAGTACTGAACATTTCTTCGTCAACGACACAAATAAATATTCAACAACCGAAGCGTGCCATGAGATCAGAGTCAATCGAGGTCATTCCAAAAGAATTGGGTCAAGAGGCCAAATTGTCAAAATACAAGAGTTACTCTGTTCCAAAATATTTGGACTCATCAGAAATCCTGAACGTGAAAATGCTGCCGATTTTCCATAAAATTTTGAATGAGCGTCAAAGATCTCTCAAGTATAAAACGGAAGAATTTGCCCAAATTAAAAATAAAAATAAACTCATGGTCTCATGTCCAAATATTATGATCAAATGTGATATAGTGGAATATTTATGAATTATTATTTTAATTATTGTTTTAATTAATAAATTTCCTAAACAATCAATTCCGTGGAGTGGAAGGGAAGGAAATACCATTTTAAATTTTACGAATAGTTCAAAAGCTTTGAATCTCATACCTTAGAATTTTTTTTTCCTTTATGAAGAATCAAAAATTTCAAAAGTGTTCAAGACCACTAACTCCTGTTCTAAACTAAAATGCAATTAACCTTCAGGAAAATATTGTCATGCTCAAACAACTAATTAAATGTTAATTAAAACTTGAAAGAAATAAATCCAAATATTTTATACCAAATTGTCGTCCGTTTTTTTATTGACTGCATTTCCAAAGGACCTTACCATTTTCGGGCTCAGAGATTTTTAAAACTGTTCAAACCTGATTTTTAAAAGAAAACTTAAAAAGTTGCATCCTTTGGTTTCATCGAGTCCTTGAGGAAACTCACGGCCTTTTCAAGCGATTCTGCTCCGATTCGTAAGGCTTCCATGGCCAATGGATTTTCTCCCTCTGAAGAATGACAAAAAATATTAAAAATAATTAGTTTCCGGCTGACCTTACCAGAATTGTGCACAAACACCCAAATGTACTTTCTGAGGTCATCGGAATTATATTTGGCCAATGTATTTATTTTTGGACTATGAATTATCCAGGGATGGAAATCGGAATCAGAATCGTTATTCGAATTCGAATTCGTACAAAATTGGGAACATTATGCTTATAGCGGCGCTTCACCGATTTTGACATAACTATGGCTTGTTGGAAAGCTTATAGCCCATGGATTATGGGAAAATTGGGGACTAAGGGCGCTAGGGCCCTTGAGGGTCCCAAATTAATGGCCTAAGTTTTCAAAATTTCCATAACAACAAATGGAGTTTTATTGATTTTCTGCTATTTC
>JAQFYE010006527.1:0-10701 GCA_034694305.1 Protaphorura glebata
CAGAGCGAAGTCTGTGACAAGACCCAAAGGGTGAAAGTAACCGGACTTTAAACTCTCAATATTTATTTATTTATTTAATTCTTGCCAAATTTCTTTCGTCGCGAGGTGTGAGTGACTCCGAAGACTAAACTGTTTCTTTCACCTTGCTTCCCGAAATGTGTGCCCATAAGAACCACTACGATAACCTAATCTAGTTTTATACTATAATCATATACCAAATCTCTGGTAATAGGCAGGTGGTAGGCAGGCGCAGGGTTTAGTAATACTCATTCATTCATCCTTTAAAATTGAATCATCCTTCAAATCAATTGATCAATCAAATTATTCTATAATTTCTCTCAACAGCAACTTCATTCAAAAGTTGATATTTTAGCAGTAACAAAATTAAACTTCAAAGAAGTCAAATAAAAAAAAGTAAATAAGATTCATAACTGTTTCTAAAAAGTTTGGATTCTTATTATGATTTTTTTTATTTGGAATTCAAAATACGACTCCCAATGCTAAGAAATTCAATTTCCGATTATTTTTCGTATTAAAGAATCGAAATTGCGGAAGTAAACGCCGTTATACAGCATCGCGCATAGTACGTGCCTACCAGTGTATTTCTAGCGGCCCAGTCGTTAAACTCCTGGGCATTGGGGATATGACCTTCACGAAAGTTGTTCAGGAAATCAGAGGCTGCAACGTATCAAAAATGCAGGATACCCAAATGACTTATATTTAGTCATAACGTGTTATGCTGTCTCATACAAGTGAACCCTATCTCCAATAGTTGGGGCAGTTGGAGTAGGCTTTGACTGGTCCGAGTCCAAACGAACTACCCCCCTTCCAAACAGACTAGCCCTGGTGGGTCCGGGCTAGCCAAAATGCGCTAGGGCGTATCTAAATGGACTGATCATACGAAAAGTTATATTTAAGAAAGTTAAGTAGTTTACATAAGCTGGCTTATGTGGACTCAAGAACAATAAGTTGCATGTAAGAAAATGTCGGGTTATCGACAGTTTGATTGTGGGAACTATAATAAGTTTGAAAATAACTTTACACAATATTAAATGAGATGGAAATGTGGTAATGGGGAAAGTGGAGTCCATTCAGTTCATCGCACTCAATTCAACCGCCAACTTTTGCGTTTTATGTGTACTGTCCGCATAAGTATTTTTTTTGAAATTTAGAACATGTCAGAAAAATTTCTTGAACAGGTAAAAGCAATCGAAAATAAGAAATCCAGGTATAATGTCGTATTAAAAAAATAGAACAAATTTTTTAATCTTGAAAATCTTCATTTTTTTTGGATCCTTTGTGTACTAGTTTCGGTTTCTAGCCCGAACCGGTATATCTGGTCAGAGAGAAGGAACCGTAATGTGTCTAAATTACTGCGCAGCAGGCACAATCTACACGGATGTTTCTAGTTGTGATGAATGATACCAATGTTGGTAATTAGAAATGATTCGATGAATACCGAGGGTACTTGTATATTGTATTTTCCGTAGAAACTGCCATTTGGTATTAATGTAATACCGGTATTGCAAAAATCTGGAATAGTATACTACTGAAATACTGGTGTTGAAGAATTCACCAGTTTTGGGTTCACAAGTGATGTCACTAATTTGTTAAGAACAAAAATATGCAAATATCTCGAGTCAATGGTACGCAAAAACAATTTTAAAACGACGGCGTGGTTAAATCTACACGCCGTACATGCCTGGTACAAGTTTACTTTCCTGAAATTGCCGTAAGCGGTTATACTATGAGAAATAAATTGTTATAATTTTGATGGAAATGACCTAATAGGCCAAAGGCCGGAATTTCTGGTCAGCCTAGATGAGGGGATATCTGGGCTTATTTGCCGTCATAGAAAAAAAAATACATTTCTAAGGGGAAATAAATTTAGTCTGTTGATTCTGTAAACGTTTTACTTAAGATGTTTCTAGAGGTATGCAGTTTATGTGGCGGTGGAACGCATCCCCTGACTTGGGACCGTAAAAGTGTAAAGGTCCACGTACAATACTATGTTAACCAAGTAATTAAACGTTCACTTGAAGAAAAACTAGGATGTATGTCGTCCCGTCACGGTTGCGCTACAGAAGGGCGAGCGAAGCAAAGCGTACGTCATCCCGCGCTTTATGTCTACGTATATTACTCATTACTATACTTAAGACTATTATTATTATTTGGTCAAAAACCAAATATCTAAAACGACTACATGTTAGTTAATCCATTTCCATGTCTAGTGTAGTCAACATCATTCGGTTTACTCATCGAATTAATAGAGCACTTTGAAGTCTGCTCGAGCATTGAGAATATTTAATACAGACATCGACCTAAAGTCCTATGGCTTTGTTAAATTCCGTTCACGTCTTCCAGACTGTAGACATATAGGAAATTAGTGTAAATGTTTAGGAAACATGCATTACGTCTAACTTTGCGCTACTGATTAATCTCTCCCTTCAAAAATCGAATATCTAAGACGACTATATCCTAGCAGATCTCTGTCCAGTGTAATCAACATTAATCGTCGGACTTCTCGACCTATCTCTGAGCATATTAAGCAAATTTATTGTACTCTAGAGTCAGTAATCAAAAGTATTGGAATCAGAATAAAAAACTCTCGAGTCAAGAAACACAACACTCGGAATTGTCAGAAATGTAAATAAATGCAATGAAAAAAGGGTGTCAAAAGGTGACCCCGACCAATGCCTCTACTTAGCTGTCTGCTAGCTATCTGTATAGGAATTAAGTAAGAAGTTGCGCATTTGCTCAGCAAAAGTTATACATGCCCTCGACATGGAACAACTTTTTACTCAGCAACGCACGCACTTGCGCAAGTGCGTAAGTTTCTTATTGAATTCCTACCCTGGTTGGTACTGCGTTTTACTATAATTTATTAAAAATACACGTACAAGAATGGCATAAGACTTAAAAAGTCATTTGTTCAGTTCATGTTAGAATGCTCTCCGTTTAGACTGTCAACTGGTAAAGAATAGAACGTGCAACCTACCGTAATATCTAATTAGTAGAATTCTAGTATTTCTAGTATAGTAAAAATTGTTTGAAATTGAACAAGAATAAATGCTAAGCGATTGGTGAATCGATTCATGTCCTTACTATGTCGACAATGATAAGAATAGAAAACAAGTTCTTGTTAAGTCAAAGGATACTGATGAAATCGACACTCGTAGTTCCACGTCCTCAGCTGACAACACAATTTGTGTACATAGCCCGGCTTCGTGCACAAGGAATGGGTAGGTGGCACTATGTGAATTGAACGCTTAGGTGACACCAAGTTAAACAAATGAGTAGCTGACACAGTGTAAATGGAACAGCTTCATAACACTATGTTAAACGAATGAGTAGCTGACACAACGTAAATTGAATGGGTAGGTGACACTATGTGAATCGAACGCTTAGGTGACACCAAGTTAAACGAATGAGTAGCTGACACAATGTAAATGGAACAGCTACGTAACACTATGTTAGAGGGATAGGTAGCTGACACAACGTAAATTGAATGGGTAGGTGACATAATGTTAAAGGGCTGTGTATGTAACACAAGGTACAAAAATTCAACTCTTGTATACAGAAAATATTAATTCTATTTTATTTTTGCAGATATTACTTCAGCCAGTAGAACTTAAATAAGAATTGCAAATGATGTCGACTTTGTAAAATTCGGCGGAGATGGAACATCTAGTTAGTACTTATATTTTAAGAGATAATAATTCTGGACTTGTCCAGACAAGTTCTACTGACTCCATTTCCATACGTAAGCTGGAGTTTACTATGGACGAAGGAAATGTACATGAGAAGAACGTCAATGATGGTTGAAAGAACTTGTCACTTTATTTGAAACTAATTAATAAGAAACCAAATTACTTGGCGGATTGGAATTTGAATCGCACGTCATAGACTGAGAAACAATGAATTAAAAACCCCGAATTGAATTGATGAATTACGTTTGGGTGTACGCAGGAATTGCCATTTCATTATTAAGATATTAGATAATGGTAAACAAAATATTTTTTATGAGGAGAGTCTATAAACAAGTCCAAGTCCGTAGCGCGGTTTCTCATGTCAAAATTTCCCAGCAACTCTTGTTTAACTATTTATACAGATTAAAAATTTTCCTTGGTTTTAAATATTTTACGTATAAGTTTTGCTTACCAAACAAAAACCTAAGTTTAGGTGGATGTGAAGTGTCATATGGTGAAAACTGAAATAAGCTGTAGGTCAGTCAAATGGAACTCTCCGTTAATACGTAAATCCAAATACCTCAACTCTGGAAGGAAATGAATGAACACATTATATTTAGTTTGAAAAAATTAAAATTTTAAATAAGTATAAGTAATTATTTTCCAAGTTCCGAATTGAAGGTAGTCGACAGTTTTCTTTCAAGAATTTCGAAATCGTTTCTTTTCTTGTGGAAATTGTCATCTGCTCAAAGTCATCAAATGTAAATTGTCTTAATGTTAGTGCTGGGATGCCAGTGAAGAGGGAATCAAAATATGCATCATTCTGCATATTTTGCGTGCAAGAACTTGATATTTTTGCATGGGTCAAAATCTGTAAAAAAAATCGTTCAATCTTTCTTTATTCTCATTGAAATCAAAATGAAAATCCATTCCATTTAAAGTTTGGAAATTGTTGTCGAGATTAACGACACAAAGTCCTCTGAAATTGTTTGAGATAAATGATATATTTTTGGCATGCTTGGAATTTCCATAAAGATGGCTCCCACGCTCTCTTAGACATTCAGATATGTCAAACTTTTTTTAAAAGCATGTAGCCGGTTTGATCTGAGTCAAACCATTGTCGTCTCCATCGATTGTCTTTAGGAAAATAGTCAGGTGCTTTAATTTTAATCCACCAATTGTCATCAAAGATTCAATATTCTTGGGATAAGCGTTGCCAAGATGTAAAAATTGAATGGATTGCTTTTTCGTGTTTTTAATGCGAATGTTTCGACCACAACTACAATAACATTTATCCACGTGGACAGAGTAACGTAGACACATCTTCAATAGTGTAGACTTCATAGTTTCCATCAATTTATTCGTTCAAATCAATTTCTGTTACAATTTATTCAATCTGATTCAAAGATCGCAGCAAGATTTTCACTGAATATTTCAACAAAATTAATCCGGCGATTATTTTGGTTGTCTTTCGCATTTTGAGAAAGAACGTCGTACAAAACCAAAAGTGTTGTCCATAATCAATAAGATCTGCATTAATTGGCTCATCTTCTATATTGTAGTTGTTTTGTTACCCCTTTTTTTGTACGGTATCTTACAATAATGTTACGTTATCATATATTTTCATTATTGAGAATTTCAAATTGAATTGCATTCGTCTAAACTGTCCTTGTTTGTACTAAGTTTGTCCATTCCAATTAAATTACACATGCAGCTTCTCTCATTTTTTGTTTTATTCAGAATTGAAATCAGTTATTAGAACGTGATGAGAATGTTTCATAAAATATTCATGGCTTTAGGTTTAAATAGAAGACCCTCCTCTAATCGGAATTGTACGGTATTCATTTCGATGCAATCATTATTTTCCATGATTAACTGAAAATTGTTTCATCTTTACTTCAATGGTTCATCAAATTCCGGATGTAGATTCAATTCAAAATGAAAATTCGTTTTACTGTGTGAAATTACTTGGATGTCTTAATATTCCAACAAGTGAAGGCATTACTTTGGCATGTTGAATCTGAGATTGTATCTTCAAAGTATCGGAAGAATTTTGTTTTGCATTCCGAGTTTACAAAGGAATCGTACGCGCTACGTTTCGACGCAGTTGGGGGAATGAGGGAACGAAGTTTCACTTGCATTCGAATGTTACATTTATGTTACAGTCAAGATAGGATTCATATTTCTAGTATTTTGAAGTAAAAATACCGTATAAATTCTTTGAGTTTTCAATACCAAGTTTTCGTTCTGCTTCTATGTTACCTCTTTTTTGGCTGAAATTGTGGCACAAATGATACTCTAAAATGAAGATAATATTATTATGCTGGTAGACGTTGTCTACCTTATGACGACACTGAAAAAAAGTAAAAAATTAAACAAAACCAAACTGTCAGTCAACTTTAGGCACTTTTTGTAATAATTAAAATTGAGATATTTCATAAGAGAAAGGCAGCTTATTTACTACAACTCTGTGTGATAGCTGTAGTAGCATAGTGACACGGGGTTTGGATACTGGCAAGGCGGTACGAGTTCGATTCTAGGGTAGGGCAAACATTTTGACACTTCCAACTTTTCATTTTCTTTTGAATTTGAATTCCTTTAGGTCAGTTGAAATTAAAAAAAATTATTAGACATTGGTCACGTTAACCTAATTTGCTTGAATAGTAGAAGTTAATGGAAATAGAAATTCCTAGCATAATTTAATTGAAGTACAATAATTTAGGTCAGGATAGAAGGTGTGCATGCCGTTCCATGCATTGTTGACAAGTACCAGCCCCTGGTCCCGAATCCATCTACGAAGGAAAAGTCGCCACCAGAATGTACCTTGAAGCTAAAATGCTCAACCTCATTAACAGTGACCACAAAGACTATCAAATCCTGCTAAAATGAGCATTATACTGGTTACGATAATTAAGGTACCTTCCGTAAACATTTCTGTTTTCGGAATATATTAAAATTAATTGTAATATTAGTCGGCAGAATATATATTTATGAAAGAGAATAGATAAAAATTCTGTGTTGACCTTTTGACATCAACCTCATGTATCTGAAAGGTCAGATTCATATGGATAGTACAAAAAACAATTGGTTGACCTACATTCAGGAAGGGTAATGAAAGTAGGTCATTTATTACTTCTGCCTTAACATGTAGGATTTGAGACGACTTTTTAAAGAAGTGGTAAGGGGGCAGTACTTGAGGGGAAGGCTGGGAGAGCCGTTCCTACTCCCACTCATTCTCGCTCTTCTCGACTGACACAGCTTGTACTTCTTGGACCGACATTTTGTTAGATTTACTCCGAAATAATTTTCACGCTTTTTCGATGATTATTATGAGACATCGCAAATTATTATTTGTCCTTTTATGAACTAAAGTTTGATTCTTTTGTTGAGTAAATTACGGAAATATTTTACTGCTACTTCGAAGTGACTGACAAATTATATTGTTACTACTAATTACTGTCGCCAAATCGACGATAACAACTACGGTAAGTTTTGTCACTCAAAAATATGAATTTTAAGTTAATCTTAGGCGCCTGCATGCTGTTTTTAAAATGTCACAGATTTTTAATAATTATTTGGAAAACTTCTATTGTTGTACCTACTACAATTTCCTATTTACTCTTTTATCGTTAAATATTGTTTCGCATTTTCAAAATGACACTCCTAGTTTAATAAAAAAATAACCAGCCGGTTTAAGAAAGGGAGGTAATATTTGGTCGATTATTATTTTTTGATTATTACGACACTTCGAATTGCTTTAAGCATAAAATTCTTAAGCCTGAATACTTTGAAGCGCAAAACAAATTAGGAATCTTTCTAATTTTTTTCATATTATTTCTAGGTATTGTTAAGTCAGATAACAATTATTCAATGCGTTGATTTTTAAAAAATTCGTCGATCCTAACCTTGATTTTTGTTTAAGTATATTCAAATTTCGATGTTTATTAAAGTTAGGGATGGAAGAAATATTGCACCCGGCATCGACTTTATTTTTTGTAGACGGATTGAGAACCCTTGCCATGCTAGTTAACGAGAATGAATTGGCAGCATCGTTTTACAGTACGGTAAGTAAGGGAGTTAGAGCCAGAAGTTTGACTGAAGAGGCGTGAGGGTTTAGGGGCTTGAGTGTTGGAGAGCCAACACCCTAGGCATGGGTTCGATTCTTGGTTGGCGCATAACTTTTTGCAACTTTTAACTTCAAATTTCATCTTGAATTTAATTCCAATTTAGGTTAGGTTAGGTTAAAAAATCCTACTAGAGATTGCTCACACTTAACCTAAATAAAATTGCTTAAGTCAACCTAACTAACCGAATTTTAATTAAATTAGGCGAGGAACAAACGCTAAATGTAAAAAACTGAATGTTTTTTCATCCATTGTCATTTTGGCTTGCCACTGCTAGCCAAAATGTTGTTGTTGGATTTTATGTTTTTTAAAATTATCCAACTATTCGTTGTTTTTGAGCCACTCTTATATTACTGACCTCGTATTATACACATGTATAACCTGTGCTTGCGGCGTGTGAGGTAACTCCTCGCAGCTCAACAAAAGTATTAATTGTTTATTATCGCAGTGGGGGTCAATAGTTCATGCGGCCATTCTAGTATGGATTGTAGTTTAACTTTGGTAATAAGTTCAAACCGTACTACATGTGTCTCATAAGTTTTAGTGTCAAGAATGAAATTGTGAGACAGAACATATTTCTTAGAGAACTTATAAATTACGTTCACCTGAGCAATTAGATAGAATTGATGCATGGAGTAATTGAATTGCGACTTGTGACATTTTGCAGGACATAACCAAGTCAAAGAGATGTATATTTTACTTATGGGTTTTGATACAATTTGTTATATAATACACTGACCTTTGCTTTACGGATTTCAGTTTTTGATTTCATTTGCTAGTTTACGGTATCTCTAATTTGCAATGTAGTGTTACAGTTTCTTAGGAGGTAATTAGTGATTAAGAACGTTAAACTTATTTTAGGACCAAGTATTTACTAGTTACATTTCACTAAATTTGTAATTGAATAGGTTCGTGGGTCATATTAAAGTAATCACGTGAAAAGCTTGAAAAGAAATGAACTAATTTGTTGTCATAATTTCTATTTCGAATTTGGATAATAAATTTTTTAAATAGGGTTTTAGTTGATCCTTCTAGAAGTTGGGGCTTGACTAAAAAAGAATCTGAAATTACTATGGAATTCGTTGAATAATATATAATGTAAGCGTCCGCTGTACGAAACCGAAATTAAAAGAGTATTAGATTGCTGGAGCTACAGTTCAGTTTGCGTTTGCCAATTGGAATACAACAATAAAAGTTTATTTGAAATGAATCACGAGTCGGTTTTGATCATATATTTTTTATCGGATTGTTAGTAATCGATCTCAAATTCTGAAACGAAGACGATTGAAATTTAACTATTTTTTAATATATTCGCGTAGTTTTATAGTTGTGTAGGTCGTAACCTTTGAAACTGAAAAAGTGCCTATGTTAACACGTCTGTACTCACGTAAGGGTTAATAGTTGGCCGCAGGGTTAGTACTTAATAGGATCATAAATGTAGGTTATCAAATCATTTATTGAGGCTGGGCCATGAAAGTAGGTCAAAAAATTTGTTTCTACCTTAATATGAAATGGTGTGACACGAAATGTGAGAAGTCAAAGTGAGTAGCACTTAGGGAAAGTAGAGAGGGATTTTGGGGTGTTTCGATACCTACCTACTTCCTCTATGTCGGCTGACTAGGCTTCTTAATTGTGGCTGACATGTTTTTTTTATCACAATTAGTTAACACATCAATTACTTTTGAAAAAAAAATCTTTCACTGTCAGCATAAAACTCGAAAATTTTGAAACTGATATCTGGAATTGTCCTTTCTCGGTTTATTGTTCCAGTTTTTTATTTTGGAATATTAATTTTGTTATTTTTTATATTTATAAGTTTTGTTGCTCTGAAAATTAATTTCTTGATAATCGTGCGTCCATTATAAATATCGTCTTGCATGAAGTAAAGGGTTTCGCGATGCCCCAGGCTAGGTAGAGTTTGTTTGTCTTACACTTGTGGCGGATATGAAAATCGACAATTTTTTCGTTTGTTCCTCAACCGAGATGTGAGCTTTGTCGGGGTTCCATTTTCACAAAAGTTTTTCAGCAAATTAAGTGCTAGTAAAGCCTTTTGAATTGACAGAAGCAAATTTTTTCTCTTATTTCAGAGTTGACGTCACTGGTACTAGCCTTCTGGTCTAAACCAAGCCTGGACAAAGGCAAGTAAAGATAATCTCGGCGAGGTATCCGTCAAGAACAATCTTATAGATTTACTCATAAAGAATATTCAACACTTGGCTAATATTTCTATAGAAGGATAATTCCAAAAAGCTTTTACATAAACCAGGTAAGTAACTTTGGAATTACCAAAGCTACAATTGAAATGCATAAAAATATAAATTGTGGGTGTTCCAAAAAGTAGTAATCATTCTGTTCGGATATTTTAATAGAATAATTTTATTTCGAAATCAAATAGAAATGATAAAAAGATGCATAATTCGTTATGAAGAAGAGATGGTGTACCAGGCAATCTCTGATGTTTCATTTCGCCTGAACCTGATTCTCCTGTCCTGCTTTCCTCCCCGTACTCCTAAAATTATTGTACAGCGAATTCAATTTGCGTTGGAACGCTGAACGTTTGTCTTAATAAAATATGTAGTTGGGATAAATAGATAATAATGTTTATATTGATTGGAATTGAAATTTTTCATTATAAAAATATTTACTAAATGTTTCCTCGATGAAAGTTTATATTAACTTCCTTCCTTGTACATTTCAAGAATAAAAATTGTGAACTGGACCTTAAATACTTTCAATTTCTCATTGAAGCTGAGCATTGTACAGAGTTACTACAAAACTATAATTGCTTCAGTTATATCATTCGATTAATGATGAATGAATTATCTTTTTTTTATCTTTTTGACAAGAAAAGCTGAGTTAAGGGGAGAGGCGACTTCATGCCGACTTTT